>CM077502.1:49855166-50049666 GCA_039654745.1 Houttuynia cordata | reverse complement strand
GGAGAGCCTGGATCCGGTGAATGCCCAGACATCTTCCTCGATCTCCTCCAGCGACAGGGAGACCGACACCTGAGGGATCACCATCTTCACTCTCTCTTCTTCTCCACTGGACCTCGGGGAGCGATTCCCCTTAAACGGAGCGATTTGGGTCGAAGCTGCGTAACCGGCAGAGGAGAAGCTGTATCATTGCTGCTGCTGGTCAGCTTGCCTCGTCTCTCCGCCGAAACTCCCCGTCTGATCGAGCGATTAACGGCATCATCTGCTATTTTGATGTGATCATCTTCAGGAATCGGAGTAGAGGGAGGGGGAGGGCTGGCGGTGGAGGAAGAGCGTGATTGTGAGCGGCGAGACTCGGACTTGGGACTGGGAGTGGAGACTTGACGTCGGGGATGAGAATGGACGCGGTCGAGATGGGCTGGACTCGTCCATTTGGGAGAGAAAGAGGAAGGGATATTGATGGAGCTTGGACTCTCCGACACAGCCGCCATGGCTGGGTCGAGGTTGGGAAATTAATGAAGGAACAGACGAAAAGGGCGAGATGAGAGGAGGCGTGGGTGCGGTGTTTTTGCAACTTTTGCCTTTGCCTTGTTGGGGTTGGACTGAGTCAGAGCGTATTTAATTGTTTGTATATTGTGCGCTACAAACTTGTACTAATTAGGTTAAAAAGAGTCTTAAGGTGGTGGTGCTTCTTCTTCAATCTAGCATGGAAAATAAGCAAATAAGAGTAACGAACTAACCGACGCGCCACGTAACGTGAGAGGGGTCATTCTGATGTCACGTTTGGCTTTTACTCTTTGATTAGCTTCTTCTTATAGTTTCGAATTAGATTTTTGCTTCTATTAATCGATATGAGATGATGATCAGTAATTCTGGTTTAATGTTTTGAAGAAGGTAATTTGGAGTGGAAATTTGTGCACAAACATAGGAGTGGTGGCTTTCTCACCAATCAGCTGCTAGCGACTCTCGTCTTAAATGTTTGCTGGACCACGACAACAGAATTGTAGGACCGACGTAACCAACTGATGCTTTGTTCGCTTAAGGCTCCTTCGTCACTTTAGAAGGGACTAGGGAGTAGTTGGAGCAGAGAGAGAGAAGAGTGGCAAACAAAGCCATGCATAACATGATTCCCCTTAGTTGCTCCTCGTAGGTCCAACGGAGTTGCTACAACTTGAAATACTTGTCTGGGCACCATAAGATTCAGCAAAATCGAAAAACGAAGCTCCTGGGCTCTGTCATTTGCAAGACAAACCACTTGCTGTGTGCCAAAACTGAAAAATGCGAGCCTCATGATCAACTAGTTGTTCATAAATCTGTGGGTCCAACAAACACAAGATCATAGATGAACTTGTAAGTGGGGCAGGTGGGGACGGGATTACAGTTGAAACGCCGCCTCTTTCTAAAAAAAAAAAAATGGAACACCAGCCCCTACTTGCATTGAAAGGCATTCACAGTTGTAGCACGCCAGGATCAGTGCTTTGTGTTGAAAAGTTCTTCATAATCTTGATTCTATATTAACCATTATTACAAATTATGAGCCAAGAAAAAGAAACAAATGGGTCTCGTCAGCATTAGATGATTACAGTCGATCTGGTGGCTCGTTGGATGCCCTTAATAATCATTTGATATATTTAATCATTGCCCCAGTCAGTTTCTAATCAGCGTATACTCCCTCTGTCCAACTTTACTTGTCTGGATTAGAAAACCAAAATGAACTGATTTTAGTTTATTTTGGTTTTCTAACCTAGACAGGCACTATTGGACGGATGGAGTATGAATTTAGAATATATTAGTAGAAACTAAAAACTAATGAAGAGTGGGAAACATGAAACTTCTAGGATCATAAACTAGAACTTCTCATTTTTGGTTGTGTAAATTGCACTTGACGCCTATGAATCATGATAAATTACACTTAACCCCTGTGAACCATAAAAATTTACACTTAACTTATATGCAACTTAATTATCATACAATTTTACCCATGATATCTCCTACTAATTTAACTTCAAATTTAAGGTTTGTGGTAGCCGTAGAAACTATGGCAAGTAGTTAACTTTTCTTACATTGGGAAAAGCAAGGCGGACGCATTACTATTATCAAGTAATATGTTGACGGTCTGTGTCCATTATCTTTGCCAGGTGAAAAGAGGGGACGTACTATATAATATATATAAGGGTCAAGTGCAATTTACCCATTTTTGGTCACCGAAGTCCAAGACTAGATTGCATTAATGATTGATGGATAATTTCCAGCACACGTCTCCCTCCGGATATCAGCGAGGAACAGGGAATGCCACCAACTGCCTTGGAAGGGTATTAATTCAAGAAAAGTTGTAAAAGAAAAAATAATTAATTCCAGAACAGCATGATGCATCAAACTCTATATATTCCCTTAATCATCTATTATATGCCATATCATTCAGTTGCAATAGCTAACAAAATTAAGCTCTCGAATATCGTACGGGGTGGGGTCCAAATGCTGTATGATATCTTGTTGCAATGCTTCGAGCCCAAATTAGGTGAAACCTGAGACCCTTTCAATCCCCAATCCATAAACAAGGAAACTTTGCTGCACCATCCAAGCAGCATTACCTAATCAGATGATAAGACACCACTGATTCCCATTTCTCAACAGTGAAGCAAGATTACTTGATAATTCGCCACTATATGTCGCTTTTGAATTTTGTCGTTACGTATTTGGCAACAAGACCATGGAACCCACAACTTTCACCTAGTTGTCGGACTGTCAATGGAGTCCGACCAGTATCTTTTTACGCTAAAACTGATCTTGTTCTCAATCTCTTAATCCTTCGTCACCAGGAGGCGTTTGTTCCCCAGCTCGTCATCCTTCATAAAACTTGGCCAAGGATTGGAACGTCCTGGGGCTCACAAAACCTTTCGGTTTCGAGTACGAGAGATGGTTTTACATGGAATGGTACTCGAGCATAGCTATTATTTAGCACATTTTCACTAAACTAGGACGTCAAATCGTCTCTTGTCGTTATCATAATTAATCCATGATTAACGAAACATTTGCAGAGAAGTGACTGAAAAAATTGTCCGGAGGAATGCACCTTCAAGCACAACCCAAATGAATCACACAGTGGGACCCTTCGCTACCTCAAAAACAAGGCAAGATAAAGG
Organism: Houttuynia cordata; assembly: GCA_039654745.1. Lineage (NCBI taxonomy): Eukaryota > Viridiplantae > Streptophyta > Magnoliopsida > Piperales > Saururaceae > Houttuynia > Houttuynia cordata. The sequence goes on along the minus strand of CM077502.1, from coordinate 50,046,526 downwards.
ATGTTTAGCGAGTTCGAGGTAGTTCTCCCTCACATTTCTTTTCCATATCTTTTGTTTTAATTTCTCTTTAGTAAATGACTAACAATTTTATAATCCAAATTAAAATGTTAGAGAGGGCTTAGCCTTGCCAAAAAAGTATACTCCCTCAGTTCAATGAACCCGTTTGTGTTGGAAAACGAGTTATATTTTGGAATCTGAGCCCCCTACGAAAAAACAGAGTCCCCCCCCCCCCCCCTCTCCCGTATTTTTGGTTGCAAGGGAGCAAAGTTGGCCATAAAATGATGCTTTTTTTGCAAATGCAGACAGGCTTCATTGGACAGCGGGAGTAGTTATTTTTAAAGAGGGAACTAATTTGTCATAATTGAGGATTATGACTGTCATGTGATGGACACCAATATTTCACTATGTTGCCTTACGTAAACTACGTATAACAGAAAAAATGCAAATTTCATTACTAAGTTGATGATGCGCAGACTAAGTTCCATCTTTGAATCTCTCACATTGGATTTTGAATATTGCTAGTGCGCACACATTCAAACCTTCCGTGGCGGACCGGCGGTAGCTTTAAAACTTGAAATGCAGGCAAGTGTATATCAAAGCTAACGCTAAAAGTGTACAAACTAGATGTGCGAAGAGCTCAAAGCTGAGAGACCAAGCCGAGCCATCAGCCTAAGGCACAGCTCAAGCGTTGTTGACATGCCCAACTTCTTTGTTGTTTCTTCCATCTGTTTGATATGTCCAACTTCTGGTGGCAAAAGCCCAAGGCCCCAAAGGTAATGTGTTGGGTTTTGGGTATGGGTAGTGGGCTCATCTTAAGCCCACATTTGTGAGATTGATTGAATTAGTCTTAATATTTAGTTATGTGCTAAGTTTGGAGAGAAAGAGAAAACCTTTATTATGAGGTTTTCTTTTAGTCCCACATAGGAAACACACATAAGTATGTTAAGGTATATAAGAGGAAAAAATCTTCCTCTTGATGTATCTTATTAGTATGGTGACTCTCTCCAATTCATAGTGCACACATTCATAGGTGCACCTAAAGGTGCACGCACGCGCACGCGGCGTGGGCGAATGGGCACACTTAGCACTTTGCACTTGGCATCTAGAGCCTTTAATTTTGATCAAACGGCTATTTGTTTTGTGAAAATTATGAGCCGATCGATCGGTTTGATAGCGCGATCGATTGCTAAGCGATCGATCGGAACGATCGATCGTATCTACTGTGATTTTCGCAAAACTGAGAGATGATCGGCTGTGAACCGATCGATCGTATCTATTGAAAAAATTGAAAATAGTGTTTAGCGCCCGAGGCGATCGATCGCCTATGTTAGCGTTTTTGGCCGTTTTTCCTTAAAAAAGTTACGTCTTTTCCATAATAATGAACCTTTGAGTCTTCCCATATATATTATATGAACGGGAAAACTCATTGAGAGATACAAGAGAATAACCAAGAATAATTTTTTGTGAATTTCTCTCTTTTTCAAAAATCTTCTTCTAAAGGCAATAATTTTCTGATTCTCTGAGTTTGAGTTTGACAAGGAAAAATGCACATCCTGTCATTCTGGTTCGTTGTATCTTTGAATAAATTGCCAGAAGAAAACCCGTGCATAATAGGGTGGCAATATCTGTTTCAAAGTCAGCAGTTCATCACTGTGCCTCGGACAATTGGATTTGTGTTTGCAATTTCAAGTTCTATTTGATTACTATTCAACACGAACGGGTAAAGTACAATCCCTCTTGATTTATAGATTGCCAGAAGAAAATCCGTGCATAAGAGGGTGGCAATATCTGTTTCAAAGTCAGCAGTTCATCGCTGTGCCTCGGACAATTAGATTTGTGTTTACAATTTCAGGTTCTATTTGATTACTATTCAACACGAACAGGTAAATTACAATCCCTCTTGATTTCTACATACATTATATTTTCCAACATAATGTGACTGACTATACCGTTGTACGTCCGGAAGGTCTAAACTTAGATTAATTCCAAAAGGTAAGCACAGTGGTCTGATCTATTACCAACATGTTTTGGACCAATAGTGTACAGTGCAAAGTCTGCCCCATGGTCAGATTAGCCAGTCCCCAATATGATCTGGCAACCACATTGCTAATCTCATTCGGCCAAAATCACACTCGGATTCCACTTGTTACCCATCCCAATCTAGAAAGTCTATGATCAGAATTTTATTAATAATAATTAAACGCCATATGAAGTACGGATATATTCAAGTCCTATGAACATGTGGAAACATAGCACACACCCTCCATTTATTAGAAATGCCAAAGCCAACCCACTTGTCACCCCATTTTATCACTTAATCGACATCATAATTTTCAGTTGCATGAGTTAACTTCACTAAATAAGCTAAATTATACTCCATATTAATTTTGAAACGCCGTGAAGAGGGTTGGCACTTGGGATAAACAAAATCTCCCCCATGTGCATGGCTAAAGAAATAATTTATAATTTAGTACTCCTGGCGGACTGTCACTTCTACTCCCCATATACTAAAGCCTACGATTTCCAGGATCGACGGTGCACAACGTACAAAGAGGCGTTGTGACTCCAAAGAATAAATGAATCTCCCCCATGTGCATTGCTAGAGAAATAATTCAGTACTCCTGCAGGACCATGTCACTTCTACCCCCCATATACTGGAGCCCGACGATCTCCAGGATCGCCATATACGTACAGAAAGTAGTCGTACACTCCACCAAGGAATTGGTATTTAGCTCCTCTGATGCGCCATCGATACAGAAGATCAACGGCTCTAGTAAACTGGGAGTAAATTCAATGTGGTCCAGCAGAAGTGCTAAAAACTTTCTCACATTGCGACGTTCGTTTGGCCATGTCTCACTGGCATCCGTTTAGAGCCGGAGTCCGGTCATCCGAACATGGCCATTGTCACGGTGAGCCGAGCTCAGATATGGAAAAAGTCCAAATCCAAACTCCCGCTTAGCCCCGATTAAGGTAACCCAGTCCTGGAACGGGTCGTAACAAGAGCCGTACAGACACCAACATTCTTGACTTTTGCGATGTATCTTGAGGAAGACCCAATCACCAATTATAAGAAGGAAAATGTTTTGCTGACCAAATTTGGGGACCAGATTGCAGGTGAGGAAGACCCAATCACCAATTATAAGAAGGAAAATGTTTTGCTGACCAAATTTGGGGACCAGATTGCAGGACCCCAGGATCTGCAATTGTGCATCCCCACATGGGGATGCACAATTGCAGATCCCCAGGCCTATGTGGCCTGGGGTCCTGCAATCTGGTCCCCAAATTCGGTCATGCTAGACGCTCTCTTATAAGAACAGCCACAATGGAAGCAAATACTTGTAGTAGTTTCTTGATTAGCTGTGTGCAGCACTGGACGAACACGGGCAAGGGAAGCCTTGCCATCTTCTTGCCGCGCTTGCAAGGCAGTTGTTGCCGGACAACAAACCTCATGGTTGTTGCTTGCCCTGTTTTCCAAGGATATCCAGCTTGGGCGGAAAGCCAGATGAGCTTCTCTAAGGCCCTATGGTTCTTCCTACTTCCACTTGAAGTACATCGAAAAGATCCATTGAAGCAGAAAGCTCTTCCTCATCATCATCCAAACGGAATTGATCCCAAGGCCAAGCAGCGAATCGGCGCAAATTCTAGCCCTGCGGGTGAGGAGTTAAATTGCAAGTTCTGCAAATTCAAGGTGAAAGGTTGGTTCTGGAGTATGTGCATCGATGCTTCTGAACATCCACCATATTTGTTCATACATCATTCTCAAATAAAACCTTGGCCCTCTCTTTCTACCTATGAATGTTGTTAGATCATAATTTTCAGATTATTCAACTGAGATTCACTATAAAACAAAATCTACGAACATCCAACAAAAATGAACTAAAAAGAAGCAACCCCTTTACAGGAACCATTAGCCTATTCAAACATTCTGATTTGAAACCCAAAGAGAAAAAGAACATTACATCGCCAACGTAATTATTACAGTTGGCAAACGCTACACTATCACAGTATTACCCAACAAAATGAACAATTTCAGAGCACCCAGTTTACAGATGGAGTATTATACCTCCAATTGAGGTTAAAACGTAGAATTCGTCAGCCTGCAAACATCTAAGAGCTTCAGGAATCGCCTTCTTCCTGATCTCGAACATCTTCTACCTCTGCATATAATGAACCAACTGAAAGTCAATACCCAAAAAGGACCAAGTGAAATGGGTATAAACCAAAGAAGGCAGATCAATCCACAAGCTCTGTTCTTGTACCAAAAAAACGACGAAGAAATCCGCAAGCTCTGTTCAGAGAGCTCAAAATCAACCTCGGTCAGCTTGAAAAACTTATATTAAGCAATTTTGTAAAAAAACATAACATGGTGCAATGAGCAACTTCATCTGTTAATTCTCTGTAAAAATACGCAAGGAAAAAACACGGAGATAGAGAGAAGTCTATCTCAAGCCTCCTCGCCGGAAAAGGAAATGGTGAAATGAAACTCCAATCACGGACGAGGAAACGCAGGGATAGAGAGAAGTGGAAGGAGAGAGGAGATTGAATAAGCTGCAGCCTGCAAGTCACCTTTCCGGATTCATGAAAGTCAGGAACTTTGTACGTGTCCACCGTCACCTCCGACAACCACATGCCCGGAAAACACATCTGCACCACAACATCAACTTTCAGATACCACAACAAGGACCCAAGTTTCAGAGAAAGAGAGTCTCCGGCAGGAAACCCAGAAAGGGAAGGGGGGAAATCCTGGGAAAGACCATATGGACCAGACAGGATGAAGAAGAAAGGATCAAAAGCTCCGGCTTACATCAACTTGCTTCTGTATATTCCTGGCCCTCTTCTTTGGCCGGCGGGCCGGCCTGGATCCTGTTATGATGAAGAAATCCTCCTCAATCTCGTCCCTGGACAAGGCGACCACGAACTTCCTCCGCTCTTTCTTCTCTCCTCCGTTCCGTTCCGCCGCCATGGTCCTCAGCCGGAAAGATTTCAGAGAATTTTCCGGCGGCGACGCCGGAGCGTCCCGTCGACGGGACTCCTCTCCCTCGTCCACCACCCTGCACGTGGCTTTCCTCGTACGGAGGTTCCACGGCCGGGAGTCCTCCCCACCGACCGAGGTGGCGGCACCGCCACCCTCCTCAGGCACGCGGAACTTCATCTTCTTGGCGGCGGTGCGGAGGTGCACGAGCAGCTTCTCCCGGATTTCCTCGATCCCGGTGTCAGGCGACTCGCTGCCGGTGGCTATAAGTTTCCCGGCGACCGAAGCCTCCACCGGCGGCTTAGACGGGGATGGGGACGAGGAATATGACGGCCGTTGGAATGTACGGCGGAGGTCGGGGGAAGGGTGGCGGTGGCGGCCGCCGGAGTCGGAGTAGGAGGCGTAGGATCTGATGGTGAATTCAGGGTCGTCAGGGTCGAACTTCTCCGAGCGGACGGTTCGCTTGCTGCCCCACTTGAGAAGAGGCAGAGAGAAGTTGTGGAGCGGATGGGATTTGGGGGGCGGAGGCGCGTGTTTCCTCGGCGCCGGCGAGGGGGTGGCCGCCTCTCGTGCCTGGGAGATCATCATGGTCCGTCCGTCGACAAGGTTAAGGCTGAGACTTGTTGAGAGGGAAGGGAGGAAAAGGGGGTTGGATGTCGGGGACGGAGGAATCGCCGGTGGTGGTGGAGGGGAGATGGCCGGGTAGTCGGAGAGGGAGAGGGAGAAGGGAGGAAAATAAAGTTTAATATGAGTAGGGTGGGGAGGATGATGTGGTATGTAAATGAAGGGGGGGTGTTTTTAACGTTCAGGTTTGGGGCTAGACAAGGTAAGAAGGCTTGGGTGGGGTCTCCTAATCCATTGTGGTGCGGCCACTGACCCAATTTTGGTTTGTACAACATAATTGTGAACATGGTGTGTGTTGTTGATCGGGCTGATTGGTAGTGGCTTAAGCGAAGACTACAGTAGAATTTAGGAGAATGCACGTGACAGGGTGAGGAGGGGTGCTAATGCTAGCGTACTTTGCCTGGCTGAAGGGGAGTTGGTGGCACGAGGAGTTAAATTTGGCTTACAATGGAACAATTTTTGTATGGGGTAATGGGACCCAATCAGGATGACGGCTCAACTCTTGGGGTCCACCAGCCATGGGGTCATGCTACTAAACTGGACAGAAAAGTGGAACCCACAAAATTTGTGGGGACAGTAGAGGCCCCCTTCTTATGGAGAATTTCTATTGGGCAGGTGAAAACGGACCCATACATTTGAGAAATGATTAGGTACGCACTCGCATACGGATGTGAACGCCTCTTTTCCTCGAAGCGGAAGCTTTTGGTAGAAAAGATTGGTTATATTTGTTCTTGCTTAGGAACTTTGTCCAAGATTGGGCTCATCTTCTTTCAGTCTTAACCCTCTGTAAAGTCCTCTCTCAGGTACAAATTAACCAACGTTTGTTTCCTTCATCAACTTATCTGGTGCTCGGTGCTGGGCTGATTGGCAGCATTATTAGCTACCAAGGGGGGCGAAGGGAAGAGTAGGGACATTGTTTTTGCTAATAGAAGATTAGGGGATTTTTTTATAAAAGAAGAGTAGGGACATTTCTTATGACAATAAGTGCTTAAAAATCGACCAAGTCAATGACATTTTGGTGACCGGGTTGGTCGAGCAACCAAACCCAGTTCGACCCGGCTGGCTGAGCCGAGTGAAGCCCACTTGCGCCAATGTCATTAGGACATTAGCATCAAGAAAAACGAACATTCCTCCTCTTTTTCCTCTCTCCCTCCTAGAATTTTAGAACATGAGGAAAGTATATTGATTATCTGTTTATAAAGTGCTACAAGCTTGAGCATTTAGGAACGACAATTATCTTACATGGTATAGAAGCACATATTGCAGGTTTGAGTTGTGTTGGACGCATGCGTGTGTCTCCTATATGTTTTCAAGTGTAAATCTTGATCCATGCTTGCATGTGCTAGGGAATGTTGGAATACGAAGTAAATAAATTGATAATCCATCTCATAACACCTCGAGCTTTTTGAAACAATGGTTATTCTAACATCTATCATTACTTGTAGCTTCCCAAATGGTGCCTCAACTTCTTCCTCTTCCTTTTCCTCCTTGTCCACCACCACCTTCTCTACCATTGCCTCCACCTCTTATTCGCCTTTTACTCCTACTCCCATGTTGCGGTGTCTCTACGTATGCCTATGCCATTGTTGCTTTCTCTTCTCCCTCTTCCTCCTCCTCTTGCTTCTCATCTTACTCCCCTTCTGCTGCTGCAGCTCCTCAACCTCTTTCCCATCCTCTACTGCTGCTACCTCAAACTCCTCCACATATTCCTTTCCCCTCTCTTTTTTATCTCTTTCTTTTGTCCCCATAGTGCAACCTGTTGACGGTGAGCCCTAAGTGAAGGGCTATTTGGTCATTTGCTCATAAAAACCTAATATAAAAGAGGTTAGAAGGCCAAAACGTGGGAGAACTGATTGGGAGAGAGCTGTCACGCACCAGAGGGCCGTCACGCTCGAAGAGAGGCCGTCACGCACCAAGAGGAATTCAGCCTTCTTTGGGGAAGAAGAATGGCTTCTATTTCGTCTGTAAGTTGTGAGAGAGGTGCTGAGAGAAATCATTGTAATTCTCTCTTGTATTTGATTCTCTATCTAGTGGAATTGTGTGATCTCGTGGATGTAGGCAGGAAGGCCGAACCACGTTAAATTTCCTTGTGTTATTTGTTTTCTTGTTGGCGTTCCTACGATTCATTCTTCCGCTATGAGGGATTGGCCTGGCGAGGGCTGTTCTATTCCCTACAATTGGTATTAGAGCCTCAGGAGGAGATGGCCGACGATGGCAAATTCAAGATAGAAAAATTTAATGGCCAAAATTACAGATTTTGGCGCATGCAAATTGAAGATTATTTGTACCAGAAGGATCTTTATCAACCTTTAATTACAACCAAGCCCGTTGGTGAAGACAAGGTGGAAGAGATCGCAAGGTGGGAGTTGCTTGATCGCAAGGCTCTAGGAGCGGTCAGGTTGCCTATTTCTTCATCGGTGGCATCGAACATCACGAAGGCCAAGACCACGAAGGAATGCTTTGATCTGCTTGAGCAGTTGTATGCGATTCCTTCTTCGACAAATAAGGTACATCTTGTGACTAGCTTCTTTGATTTGAAAATGTCTGATGATGAGACCGTGGCCAATCATTTGAATTCATCCCATGCTTTGGTGAATCAACTTGAAGCAGTAGATGCTAATTTTACAGAAGATATACAGTCTATTGCTTTGCTTAAATCTTTGCCGTCTGATTGGGAATCTTGCTGTTCATAGTTCTCATAATACGGATAAATTTAAGTAAAATGATGTTTGTGGAATGATATTGGCTGAAGAAACACGCCGTAAATGTGGTTCTTCTTCATCCGGTTCAGCCCTAACTATGGAGGAGAGGGGGTGGCGACCTCATAGGGGCAAACCTGGATGGAGAGGGAAATCTAAGAGTGGGCGGTCTAAGTCCAAGAACCGTAAGGGTGATGGGGCTTGTTGGCAGTGTGGGCAGAAAGGCCATATGAAAAGAGATTGCCCAAACCCTCCTCGTGATGGAGCACAAAATCATGACAAAAATGTAGTTAATGTTGCAGAATCTGATTGCATGTTATTGTCTATGGAAAGTAAATGTGATGTTTAGATTGTTGATAGTGGTGCCTCATTTCATGCTACTTCTAGAAAAGATTTGATGCAGAATTTTGTCGCTAGTGATCTGGGCAATGTCTATTTGGGTAATGATCAAGCTTGTGAAATCATAGGCAAGGGTGACATACGTTTGTTGCTTGATGATAATGTTGTTCTTGTGTTGAAAGATGTTCGTCTTGTGCCTCGTTTAACAAAGAATATTATTTCTGTTGGTCAATTGGCTACCTGTGGTGTTACTATCACTTTATGAGTGACAGTTGGAAAATGAATAAAGGTGTCATGGTAGTGGCTAAGGGGAAGAAAATTGGGACATTATATATGACATCCAATTGTCATAAGCACTCTATTAGAATGGCATCTAATGATGTTGATGTGAGTTTGTGGCACTGTCGTCTTGGGCATATGTCAGAAAAGGGGATGAAGATGTTACAGGCTAAGGGGAAGTTGTCTAGTTTGTAGTGTACTAATCTGGATTTTTATGAGCATTGCGTCATAGGCAAGCAGCACAAAGTTTCATTTTCTAGAGCTACCCTAGAGCGCAGGACTGAGCGGCTTGAGCTTGTACATACAGATGTTTGGGGACCAGCCCAGGTTTCATCCCTTGGAGGTGCGTCTTACTTCATTACTTTTATTGATGATGCTTCTCGCAAGTTATGGGTTTTCTTTGCTAAGAATAAATCTGATGTATTTTCTATCTTCGTGCAATGGAAAACACTTGTTGAGAATGAGACAAGGTTAAAATTGAAGTGTTTGAAGTCAGACAATGGAGGCGAATATTGTAGTAGGGAATTCCAATCCTACTGTGATAAGCATGGCATTCGTAGATTGCTAACTACTCCTAGACAACCCAGACATAATGGTGTTGTTGAGTGGATGAACAAGACCATCATGGAGAAGGCACGCAGTATGTTGCTACAATGTGGCCTTCTGCATTTATTTTGGAGTTATGCCGTTGACGCTGCAGTATATTTGATCAATAGGTCTCCATGCTACCCCCTAGATGGAGGCATTCCTGAAGGGGCACAGTCAAAGAAAGAGGTAAAGATTGATCACTTAAGAGTCTTCGGTTGTGCAGCTTATGTGCATGTTGATGTTGAACATAGAGGCAAGTTGGATTCAAAGTTAGGTTATGGTGGAGATGCTTATTGTTATCGATTGTGGGATCCGATCCATAAGAAGGTCATCCGGAGCATAGATGTTGTGTTTCATGAGGTAGAACTTTATAAGCACCGTCAAGATCTACCAAAGAGGAAGATGAAACAGGTTGAATATGAGTTTGTAGAACTTGAGGCTGAAAATTCTTCAGATGATGATAGAGCTCATAGGGGGCCAGTCACATGGGGGCTAGTGCATCTAGTCATGAACAGGTGATTGATTCTTCTTCACAGACAGTTCCAGAGGCTCCATCTGTTCCCTTGTAGACACCACTTGGTTGGACCAGCTCTAGGCAGATTAAGAAGAAACAGATATTTGATCCCTCTGAGAGCACATCTGGTATGCACTCTATATTTGATCCTAGTCTAAATTATTTGCTCTTGACTGATAGTGGTGAACTAGAAAGCTTTGAGGAAGCTTGCAGGATAGACACTTCAGCTCAGTGGGAGCGTGCTATGGAGGATGAGATGAATTCATTGACCTCTAATCAGACTTGGGAGTTAGTTCCTCTACCTTCAGGTAAAAAGGTGTTACATAACAAGTGGATTTACAGGATAAAACAAGAAGCTGATAGAAGCAAGAGGTACAAAGCTAGACTTGTTGTCAAAGGCTTTCAACAGAAGTATGGAGTGGATTATACAGAAATATTTGTTCCTGTTGTCAGAATTGCTACTATCAGAATGGTGTTGTCCATTGTTGCAGTTGAGGATCTCCATTTAGAGCAGTTGGATGTTAAAACAGCTTTACTACATGGTGACTTGGAAGAGGAGATCTATATGCATCAACCCCAAGGTTATGTGGTAAGAGGAAAGGAGAATATGGTTTGCAGGTTGTCTAAGAGCTTGTATGGTCTCAAGCAAGCTCCAAGGCAGTGGTATAAAAAATTTGATGGGTTTATGCAGTCTGTTGGATTTTATCGTTGCTACTCTGATCATTGTTGTTATTATAAAAGGTTAAAAACCTCTTATTTGCTCTTATTGTTGTATGTGGATGACATATTGATTGCAGGAGCTGATATTGGTGAGATTGAGAAGCTCAAAAAATAATTGTCTTCTAATTTCGCAATGAAGGATCTTGGGCCAGCCAAGCAGATCCTCGGTATGCGAATTACAAGAGATAGAGAGTAGGGAGTGTTAAAATTGTCCCACAAGGAATATGTTGAGAAGGTCTTGATGAAGTTCAACATGTTGGGTGCCAAACCAATTGGTACTCCTTTGGCGGTTCACTTCATGCTTTCTAATGAGCAATCTCTTAGTACACAAGAGGAAATAACTCACATGAACAGGGTTCCTTATGCATCTGCTGTAGGTTCATTGATGTATGCAGCCACATGCACTAGACCAGACATTTCTCATGCTGTGAGTCAGGTAGCAAGGTTTATGGCAAACCCAGGTGAAGAGCACTGGAATGCAGTGAAGTGGATTCTCAAATATCTGAAGGGTTCCTCAGGTATGTCTTTGCACTTTGGTGGGAGTTTCAGGATTAACTTAGTTGGCCTTATTGATTCATATTATGGAGGTAATCTAGATAACATAAGAAGTACTTCATGTTTTGTCTTCACATTGGGCAATAGTGCAGTTGCTTGGCAGTCACAATTGCAGAAATCTGTGAATTCATCTGCTGAGGCAGAGTACATTGCAGCTAATGAGGCTTGCAAAATGATGTTATGGCTAAAGGCATCCTTGAAGGAGTTGGACAAACCTCAAGAGAGGTGTGTGCTCTATTGTGATAATAAGAGTGCAATTGATATGGCAAAGAACAATGTGTTTTATGCTAGAACAAAACATATTGAGATCAAATATCATTTGTGAGAGAACTTGTTGAAGAGAAAAAGGTCTACTAGGAGAAGATACATACTAAGGAGAATCCAGCGGATATGTTTACTAAAGTGGTAACGATGGAAAAATTGAGCATTTACTCAACCGCCATCAGCCTTCTACACTATAAGGATGGCGGTGATCACACAGTTGCATTAGGTAAGAGTGGAGCAATTGTCTTGCTTGCAATTGACTCTATTTGATAAAATTGATTCGACATGGATCAGTTTAAGTGGGAGAGTTGTTGATGAAGATTTCAAGCAATTAGGTCTCAAGTGGGAGATTGTTGACAGTGAGCCCTAAGTGAAGGGCTGTTTGGTCATTTGGTCATAAAAACCTAATATAAAAGCGGTTAGAAGGCCAAAATGTGGAAGAACTGCTTGAGAGAGAGCCATCACGCACCAGAGGGCTGTCACGCTCAGAGAGAGGCCGTCATGCACTAAGAGGAATTCAGCCTTCTTTAGGAAGAAGAAGGGCTTCTATTTCGTCTGTAAGTTGTGTGAGAGGTGCTGAGAGAAATCATTATAATTCTCCCTTGTATTTGATTCTCTATCTAGTGGAATTGTGTGATCCGTGGATATAGGCAGCAAGGCCGAACCACGTTAAATTCCCTTGTGTTATTTGCTTTCTTGTTGGCGTTCTTACGATTCATTCTTCCACTATGAGGGATTGGCCTGGCAAGGGCTGTTCTATTCCCTACACAACCAACCCAATCCAACTAGCCTGGACATTTTGAAACGGCTAGATGTGAAAAGCCAAATAGCTAAATGACCCGGACAGGAAAGCATTGGTTTGCAAAACGAATGTTGGTGTCACCCCCTATGTACCCATCCTTTCTCTTAAATCATAAGCAATTAAGCATTGCCGCAATGGGGGATTTACAACACCGGAAATAACATTGGAGATGTTGCCCTTGGATACCTAATAAGTCTAACCCAACCTCGCAGATCTTTTAGCAACTCTAATATGCCTAATGGCATGTTATCCGCAATCCAAAATTTCATTGTTTTGTCACTTGATATTTAATTGACTGGACCCAATCTGAAGTTTACTCTTAGTGATGCCACGGGGTTGGGATTAGGTTGTCTCGGGCAAACTCAATTCCAACGTCATTTAAAAAGCTACGTATTTGAGTACAAAATCTTAACCCATGTATTTGGAGAAATTAACTAGCGGAATGGTTCCAGGGGGAACCCATGGTGGATAGTACCATGTGATGTTTAACACATTGTAAAGCATGTTAGATGTCAAGATCTGAATATCTAGTGATTCTACGAGTAGTGTAGGTCCAAAAGAATGAACCTCTCCACAGGCCACATGGTAGAACCATTCCGCCGGATACTTTTTCATGTATTTGGCACATGTAAGGGGCCGTTTGGGGCTTGAAAAAATCAAAATATCCACACTGGATTTTCCAGTCCACTGTAGCATTCCGGTTTTTTCACTATCCAGCGTGAAACATGACGTCAGGTGTTTCAGTAGAAAGTGGAAAAAACATAAATGCTACAGTACAACAAAACATTCATTGTGGATGTTTTGCTTTTAATCACGCCCCAAACGGCCCCTAAATCTCAGAAGTTCAAAAGTCTGGCATTGCTGTTGAAATTTGACTTGAAATTAAACAAATAAGTTTAAAAATGCAGCGATCGATCGGCAAAATAACGCGATCGATCGTGGAACGATCGATCATGATAAACCGATCGTTCGTAGTTATTGTAATTTTTTACAATTTGGTTTCCGTATTGGCCCGATCGATCGGTATAAAAATGATCGATCGTAGTTACTGGAATTTTAGGATTTGTCCACCGCGATAAAACGATCGATCGTAATTTTAGGCTAAATAAGGCGATCGATCGCAAAGCGATCGATCGGCTAAGCGGTTACAGCGAGTAAATGGCCGTTTCTCTGCGGAAAATTGCGTCTCTTCTTCCAGAAAAAGGTCCAACAGCGTTCTTCTATATATAGAGAATGATTTTCCACAGAAAAGGGTTACAGACAACAAAGAAAAACTTGTTCTTCTTCACTCTTAATTCATCATCCATCATTGAGCAATAGAGTCTCCTCTGATCGAGATCCAGCCAGTTTGATTTGAAGTGCAACTTTAAACTGACGGTGTGGTTCGTTGTATCTCGGGAACGGAACGCTATTATTCGCCTGTGCACGGAGGGCGGCGTATCTGTTTCAAGGACAACGCATAGCGTGCCTCGAACCTGGTTCTAATTCTAAAACTCTTTTTGGCATTTTATAAGTATATTTGTCAATTGTATGTGCATAATTTGGTAGTATTTTAGCCCTCTTTTATGTGACAATCCCAACAATCTTGAAACAGATATTCTTTGTTCTTGTTGATTGAATACTACTGCAATTATGGGTGTTGACAAATCATTGAAGCCTGAGAAATTTGATGGCAAGAATTTCATGCGATGGCAAACAAAGATGAAATTTTGGTTGACTCAATTGAACATATTCTATGTTATTTCTGATGTTCATGTGGAAAAAACTGTATCTTCTGAATATGACAAGACTGCTAGTTCGTCTGATGTTGAAACTACTAAGTCTGTTGATAGTGATAAATTCAAACAAGATGATGAACTGTGCCATGGACAAATATTGAGTGTCTTGAGTAATGAGTTATATGATTTGCATGTGAATACTAAATCTGCTAAAGAACTATGGGATACCCTTGATAAGAAATTTGGAAAGGAGCATGAAGGGGAAGAAAAATATGTTGTAGGCGAGTATTTTGACTACAAGATGGTCGATAACAAATCTGTTAGAGACCAGGTTGTTGAGATACAGAATTTGGTGGTTAAGATAATTGAAAAAGGCATTCCCGTTGACGAGAGGCTCCAAGTTCCGGCGCTTATAGACAAGCTACCACCCTCATGGCAGGATTTTCAAGTTAACTTGAAGCACAAAAGGGACGCAATGTCCATTGATGATCTTATGGTGGCCATACAAATTGAAGAAAAGCATAGAGGTAAGATGAAAATCTTACAAGGCTCATCTTCTGGGGTCAAAGATAGTGCTCAAGCAAATGTTGTAGAAGGAAAACCAAAGTTTCATGGCAATAAGAAGAACAACAAGAAGTTTAAGAATCGGTCTTTCAAGCCTAGTTCAAATATCCATAAGGACAAGAAGTCGAAGGTTTGCTGGGTCTGTGGGAAATCGGGATATTTTGCAAACAAGTGTAAAGAGAAGAAAGGTCAGGACCATAGTCATAGTGGGGCTGCATCTTCTGCTCATGTTAACATGGTTATTTCAGATGACAGGTTAGTATTAACTAATTCTGAAATTAACTTGGCATGTGATCTACCGATTGGTGGGTTGATACAGGGGGGCAACTGTTCACATCGGTGTTGATGTTTCTTCTTTTTCTTTATATCAGGAAGTAAAGGATAGGACTGTGACGATGGGGAACTCCTCTGAGGCTAGAGTTTATGGAGTTGGAAATGTGGACATCCGGTTTACATCGGGGAACACGTTGACTCTTCGTAATGTGATGCATGTGCCTAGTGTGAGGAAGAACCTAGTTAGTGGAGTACTTCCTAGTAGAGAAGGATATAAATTAGTGTTTGAGTCAAATAAAGTTGTAATAACTAGACATGGTATTTTTATTGGCAAAGGCTATGTGTGTGATGGCCTCTTTAAACTAAATTTAGTTTCTTGTAATAACTCTTTATTTTAAGTAGGTGAATCTTTGGTTTATCATGTTGATTCTTTTGATGTGTGGCATATGAGACTTGGACATGTGAATTCAAATACTATTAAAAGAATGATGAATCTTGATTTGATTCCGAAATTGCTTGATGTAACTAGTAATAAATGTGAAATATGTGTTCAAGCAAAACAACCTAGGAAACCTTATAGGTCTATTGATAGGTCTACATATTTGCTTGAATTAGTTCATTCGGATATATGTGAGTTGAATAGATTAATTACTAGGGGTGGTATGAGATATTTCATTACTTTTATTGATGATTACTTTAAGTTTTGTCATGTGTATTTGTTAAAGTCTAAAGATGAGGCTTTTGAGAAGTTTAAGATCTATAAAATGGAGGTTGAGAATCAAACTGAGAGGCGGATTAAAAGACTAAGGTCTGATCGTGGTGGGGAATATTGTTCCCTTGAATTTTGTAAGTTTTCAAGGAATAATACATGAGACCACAGCGCCTTACTCTCTTCAATCTAATGGAGTTGCAGAAAGAAAGAATAGAACTTTCATTGACATGATTAATTCTATGCTTTCATCTTCGGGTCTACCAAAGAATTTATGGGGAAAAGCAATTCTTTCTGCTTGTATAATCTTAAACCGTGTGCCTCATAAAGGACAAAATACAACCCCTTATGAATTAATGAAATGAAGAAAACTGAGCTTGAAGTTCATTAAGGTTTGGGGATGTCTTGCCAAAGTTAAAATTCCAAACGTGAAAATGGATAATTGGTTCAAAAACATATGATGCGATATTCATTGGTTATGCACAAAATAGTAGAGCATATCGGTTTTTAGTAATTGGGTCTGATCGGCAAGATTATGCACCCAATACTATTAAGGAGTCCGATGATGCAACATTCTTTGAGAATGTATTCCAAGAATTGTAGATTCGGATACCAATGTAGAGGTAAGGAGATCTAAAAGAACCAGAATAGAGAAGAATTATGGAGATGACTTTTATACTTACATGGTGGAGAATGAGGATCCTTTGACTTTTAGTGAGGCTATGTTATCTAGTGAATCTCCTTTATGGAAGGAAGCGGTACAGAGTGAGATGGATTCAATCCTTGCACATGGGACATGGGTTCTAACGAATCTACCCCCAGGGTTTAAATCCATTGGGTGCAAATGGATCTTTAAAAGAAAATATTATCCTGATGGATCCATTGAAAAGTACAAAGCTAGATTAGTGGCTAAAGGGTATAGTCAAAAGGAAGGTCAAGATTTCTTTGACACGTATTCTCCTGTGACCATGATAACTACAATTAGAGTGCTTATTGCATTAGCAGCTCATTATAACCTCGAGATCCATCAAATGGATGTCAAAACAACATTTTTAAATGGTGAATTGGAGGAGGAAATCTATATGGAGCAGCCTGAAGGTTTTGTAGTTCCTGGTCAAGAAAGAAAAGTATGTAAGTTAGTGAGATCTCTCTATGGGTTAAAATAGGCTTCTAAACAATGGCATCAAAAGTTTGATGATGTTCTTCTTTCTAATAATTTTGTTGTGTGTACATCGGATAAATATTTATATTGGAAGTCGTTTAATGATTGTTTTGTGATGTTATATTTATATGTAGATGATATTTTGATTTTTGGTAACAATTTGGATCATATCAATAAGGTTAAGGGTATCCTTAACGAGAATTTTGATATGAAAGACTTGGGTCTTGCCAAAGTCATACTGGGCTTAAAGATTGATAAGACTTCTAATGGAATAGTTGTGAGTCAATCACACTACGTGGAAAAGATTGTAAAGAAGTATGGTTACTTCGATAGAAAACCTGTTAGTATGCCGTATGACTCAAGTGTAAGACTGAAGAAAAATCCTGGGGAAAGTGTGTCACAACTTAGATATTCACAGCTGATAGGAAGTTTGAGTTATCTGGCAAACTGCAGTAGACCGGATATATCCTATGTTGTGGGAAGACTAAGTAGATACACAAAAAGCCCAAATGAATCTCATTAGATTGCCATTGAGAGAGTGTTCAGATATCTGAAGGGAAGTGTAAATTTCGGTTTACATTATTCTGGGTTCCCTATTGTATTAGAAGGATATAGTGATGCTAATTGGGTATCAGATTCTGATGAAATAAAGGCCACGAGTGGTTATGTGTTTATACTTGGTGGTGGGGTAGTTGCATGAAAATCTTCCAAGCAAACTGTGATAACAAGATCTACTATGGATGCTGAGTTGGTAGCTCTTGATAAAACTTGAGGAATGGCGGAATGGCTTAGGGATCTATTAATAGATATACCCTGGTTGAATAAGCCAATTCCTGGAATTTTGATTCACTGTGATAGCCATTCAGCTCTTGATAAGGTTAAGAGTAAGAATCATAATAAGAGGTCCTCTAGACATATTGAACTAAGGTATAAAATCTTGCGCAAGTTGACTACATCGGGAGTCATTACCATAAGTTTCATACGATCAGCGGATAACTTGGCTGATTCATTTACTAAAGGATTGTCTGCAGGACAAGTCCTTAACTCATCTAGGGGAATGGGGCTTAAAGCCTATGATTTAAGTCATCGTTAGTAGCAACCCAATCTCTCTGAGTGGAGATCCCACGACGAAGATTCAATGGGTAACAACAAGCTAATGCGTGACTTGGATAGCACTATTAAAATAAATGTATGCTCGTTCCCATGTGATGATGAGAGTGCTCTACTGTATATGAAATAGGTTGACGAAAGTCTTAATGAGGTCAAGGCTTAAAAGCAGGGTATTGTTATGCAACTTACCCTTGGAGACTGTCACCTATATGAGTGCCACTGAGGTCGCAGTTAAGGGGAACGAGGGCTTGTTCTCTAATGTGCAACTCATGAAAAGATACAAGGCGCATGACCATAAAGCGCTACCCCGAATGACCTCGAAAAGGGAGTTACTCTAACTGTTAGGTTTATCAAAGCTCTTGCTCTAAGGTTCAAGTTCAAGACTTAGTTCACTTCAAACTTGTGAGAGTGGCGGCTTACCAAACTAGGTGTAGGTTCAAACCCGCAAGCTACCTATCGCCGAAAACTATTGCTCAATGTCTCATTCATGCGTTGTATGCATTTTAGTGTGTAGACTGGTTTAATATCAAGTCATGGTGGGGATTATTGAAATTTGACTTGAAATTAAACAAATAAGTTTAAAAATGTAGCGATCGATCGACAAAATAACGCGATCGATCGTGGAATGATCGACCGTGATAAACCGATCATTCGTAGTTATTGTAATTTTTTGCAATTTGGTTTCCGTATTGGCCCGATCGATCGGTATAAAAATGATCGATCGTAGTTACTGGAATTTTAGGATTTGTGCACCGCGATAAAACGATTGATCGTAATTTTATGCTAAATAAGGCGATTGATCGCAAAGCGATCGATCGGCTTATAAAACAATTGATCGGCTAAGCGGTTACAGCGAGTAAATGACTGTTTCTCTGCGGAAAATTACGTCTCTTCTTCTAAAAAAAGGTCTAACAACGTTCTTCTATATATAGAGAATGATTTTCCACAGAAAAGGGTTACAGACAACAAATAAAAACTTGTTCTTCTTCACTCTTATTCATCCATCATTGAGCAATAGAGTCTCCTCTGATCGAGATCCAGTCAGTTTGATTTGAAGTGCAACTTTAAACTGACGGTGTGGTTCGTTGTATCTCGGGAACGGAACGCTATTATTCGCCTGTGCACAAAGGGCGGCGTATCTGTTTCAAGGATAACGCATAGCGTGCCTCGAACCTGATTCTAATTCTAAAACTCTTTCTGACATTTTATAAGTATATTTGTCAATTGTATGTGCATAATTTGGTAGTATTTTAGCCCTCTTTTATGTGACAATCCCAACAATTGATTCTGCTTCTAGTCATAGTGCTGATGGAGACCTGGGGGGTACTGCCTGGGCCAGAAGCCCAGATTGTAAGAGCATCTCACGGGGTTCTCATTGATAGCTCGTGTAACATATCATCTTCCAGGTCAAGGGATGGAAATCAGCCATGAAGGGAGAGTGACCTCCCGCCAGCTAAGGGAATGTGTGATGGCGGAGATTCAGAAGTACTCCAGAGAGAGGTAGAAGAAGAAACAGAAACGTATTGCTCCACGTGAATCAATTCCAATTCCAGTGCAGGGGAAAACACAGGCGGAAGCTTAATTGATGACCCGTACGCTGGGACCCCATATTTAAAGACAACCAATATGTCATGATTGAGCAGCAAACACATCCATGCAATTCTCAGCTCCGATACTTGATTAGAATAGCATGCGGTCAATCATATGTTAGAGGTAAGGACATCAGAAAAGGAGATACATTACTTTATTGTGGTGATGGCCGTGGGAACATAACTAACTATGATTGAGCATTGCATAAGAGAAATAAGAACCTTGCAAGACCCATTTATGAGATAAAATGAAACAAGAAAAACAAAATTGCTAATGTTTTAAGGAACATACCTCGTTGTGGAATGGGTTCCAAGATTTAACTTCCATTTGATCCATCATCGAAATTCCCATAGCTCCGCAGAGTCGTGGTGATGAAAGACCTATGTTGAGCGAGTGAATTGGAGGCAGAAGCTTAAAACTTCAGGGAACTCGTTATCTATTTAGAGAGAACAAGGGGTCAAACCATGGTTTTCAAAACCGGATCGGACCAGCCGGTCCGACCGCGAAGAACTGGAACCAGCCAGAAAATCGGTTCGGTTCACCCGGTTTACCCTGGTCCGGTAAACCGGTCTGTTTTTTTCAAGCCGGCCGATTAAACCAGTCGGTTTTTCTTAAACCATACCGGTCACGGTCATTTTTTTTTTTGAAAAATTCTCTTGTTTGAGGGGGATTCGAACCCCCCCCCCTCCCCACCTCTAACAGCATGCCTTATCCACCTGGGCTACCTGTTCTCTTGTGTTAATATGATACAAATTATTTATTTAATATATATTTACCACTTATACTTCAAAATCGGATCATTCCGGTGACCCCGGTTTGACCAACTGGACTGGCCATCAATTCGGGTCGATGGCTGGTCCGGTTTTGAAAACCTTGGGTCAAACGACGAAAGGGCAGGAGCGGATGCAAGATTTTCTGGGATGGGGGTCATATGATACAATGCTTAAAACAAAATTCCTTTCATAGAAGAACTATGCTAACTCTCCTAAATTATAATTAGCATTACTCTATGCCTTAGCACTTAATTAAATTATAATTAGCCCATGAATTCTCCTTATAGCTCTCCTATAATTTCTTAATTCTAGAATTAATGTTGCAACTCAAATATATGTTACCTCTAAGTTGAACTTTCATACAAATTTAACCTAAAACCAATAAGAAACAGATTCCTCCCTCCAATAAAATGTATGCCCTAATTATATTGCAATATTTATAAATCATTAGACATGTGGGCAGTATTAATTAATTGACACTCCAATTCCTTAAAAAGAACTAGTTCATGTTTATCCACCCATTCAATAGATTATAAAGAGTTAGAAATTAATAATTGATAGAAAGAAGGGAAGAAGAGGAAGCAAGAATGAAGCTTCAGAAGGGGCGCACTGGCTGTTGGGGTTTCTGGTTTAGCCTTTGGGGGAGAAGCTAATTACAGGAAGGAGATTTGGTCCCGGTCAATATTTTTGGGCTATGATTGGATTGGTTCATGAGTTATGGCAGTTTAGGTATAAGTAAACCAAACCAAAGGGAATGTCTTCTTTAATTTTGACTTGGGTAATTGGGTTGGCTTATAGATTAAGATATGAGCTGATGTTTATGTGATTATAGCCTGTGATTAGAGTTGGGTTAATAATAAGGGGTCGGGTAATGGAATTAAGCCAATTTCTAACCCACATAGACATTAGTACAGGGGTTGGGTTAGAACCAATGGGTGTTGGTGTGATGGCCAGGGACTTGAAGCAGTGTCCTGATTTCAACCTCCACTCCGTTGGCCGCTCATTAAGATTTATATTCCCGATTTAGCTGGTGCGTATGTTGTGTGGGCCGTGTACGCACCCGAGGGGATTGGTGGCAGGATAGCTCTAACAGGTTGGTTGCCCTACCCCTTCTAGTTGGGTCTTAAGTACTCGGACACCCCTCCATTATAGAAAAAAAAAAACTATTTTGACTATATCGTTTTTTCAAATTTTTTCAAATATATATCACCGATATATCACTATTTAAAAAAAAACGTTTTCAAAAAATTAATTGGAATTTTTTTTAAAAAAAGGAAAAAAATAATTTTTCCATTTATTTCCCATCCTAATATGCATTTTTATGCATATTTTGAAATCTATGCTTTATCTAAATTAGTATAACTCATTTTAGAAGTTAGATTGTGAAAATATACGGTAAAAACTAGTTTTCGACCACCGATATTTTTTTACACAATATATTTGTCTCTTTGGTTGATTGATATTTTACCGATATCTGATACGAAGTTTCTTGCTCATAACTGAAGACTTCTCAGATTGATATTTTCATGCTAAGTATACAATCGATGTGCATAGTGGATGTGTGAGGCCCAAATATATGGCGCTTTATGCCGGTTTCCTTATTGTTAAGCCC
The DNA here is from genome assembly GCA_039654745.1 of Houttuynia cordata. NCBI lineage: Eukaryota > Viridiplantae > Streptophyta > Magnoliopsida > Piperales > Saururaceae > Houttuynia > Houttuynia cordata. Next base: position 50,024,659 of record CM077502.1, on the reverse strand, counting down.
ATGAACCAAACTATGGGCTAGGGACCTTTAAGCCAATTTTTCTGTTGTTAAGCCCATGAGCCAACCGGTCATTCGTTTCAATTATGGGCTTTTGATGGTTAAGTCACTCTGGACGTGCATAGACTGGTGGTTCTTTTCTATGGCTATGTTTGTGGATCCAGTATTATATTGGGTGATGTGTATGCCAACTGCAGTCACATTTCTATTCATCCTGCAAATACTTTTTATAAAAAAAATCTTGCAAATACTTAGAAAGTTGTTCCTCACTAGAGGCACAATCCCTTGAAGACCAAAACCATTACTTTTGTATAAAAAAATAATTACTTTTTTACTCCCACCGGCCAATGAAGCTCATCCGAATTGCAACATAATAAGTAAATCTTATTGGACTTTCGGGCCCTGTACAAAAAAAAAGAGATTTTTCCCCTCTTCCCATGCTTTTTATAGTAAGAGAGCAAGTCCAGTCATGTAATGTTGGACCCATAATTTTTCAAATCCAAATGAGCTTCATTGGACAGTGGGAGATATGATTGCCGGAGGCCCGGAAGGGTGAAGCTGGCTGAGAAACCTGCTTCTACTCTCTTGGAAAACTACTTAATAAAACTGTTAAAATGAACTTGCTAATATTGAAGTCCGACGTGGAATTTACGAGTGATCTTTCCGTTTGAGGCGTGATTATAAGCAAATATCCAGAGTGGATTTTCAACGTTAGCAACCAGGTTTTTTTCACTTTCAGGCGTCCTGAGGTGTTTCAGCTGAAAGTGAAAAAAACCTGGATGCTACAGTGTGAATGTTTTGCTTTTGGGCAGTGACAACCCTACAACAGATTCCTACACATTTCCATACACATCAGCTGTATGGAAAATGTGTAGGAATCTGTACAAATATCGTTTCCCTTTTCGATATGATCAGTCCATGTGGGCAGTTTCTGTTTGGGGACGTAAAAGCAAAGGGAAATGATATTTATACAGCAGATTCCTACATATTTTCCATACACAGCTGATGTGTATGGAAATGAGTGGTCTGAAGTCACTGAAGTGGACTTGCATCAGTGAAATCACATGGGTGTGGATGACCTTTAAATTCTGGTCCATTACTTTTCTTTGTTTTTGGACCAATTGGGCCTATTTCTTACTGTAAGGATCTATGCTTCTGCGCCATTTATTGCTCCCAAAATGACACATGATAGCCAACCCCATCTACGCCTTCCTAATTTACGTAAGGTATGTTAGAGAGCCCATGTGGGTCACCACATTCCTCCTCCGTCTGGTGTATTGTCAGACAAGAGAAGAAAATCTTTGGTGTCTTGGTCCTACTAAGGGAATGTTGTAGGTAAACTGCATGAACTAACCAGCATTCCTGATATGTAAATCTCAAGTAGTTGGAGCTTTGAATTCGACTAAAGGCATCCAACCTCGTCTCGGTAGAGCTCAGAACATCGTGAATCTGCAGTTGTGGTTTTGGTTTTGGTATAATGTTGGCAACTTAGCAAAAGGCATTGGTTAGCACAAGGAAGAAAACTTGCTTCTACTGTTAGCGCATGCTAGAAGCATTGCATCACCCCCTCAGGAAGTAATCAAAGGATTCTTCAAGGTAGTTGGCCTGGCTTGGCTGAGCAATCTCCCTTTCTTTATGCGTCATTGACTTGCAACCAATATTTTAGCTCAGTCATTGTGCAGTTGCCACGTTGATTAAGACACCAAGACTTTTCTTTTATGGAGTTTTTTTTTTTTTAATTTTATCTGTGGTTTAAGGGTCACAATCCAAATACGACATGGCACTTTATTTAAGCTTTTGTTTGATATTTCATGTCTAATCCGTGCAAGCTACATAAACCTCCTCAACATCATCATTTAGTAACGACGGTTCAGATCCTCTCGCATCCCATCCACCTAACCCCAAACACGAGCAATTAGCTTAATTAGTGATTTGGTGTGACTTCTACAGATAAGAAAAGGAGCCAAAAGGTACTTTCTTATACTATTTTCATCTGCCATTGCCATGACAACCCGAACTGTTCAATGACAGAGCTCAACGTCTCCGTCGGTCGGTCGGAACGGCGTTGCCAACTCCATTATTTATGTCCCCCTCCTTCCTCGCTACTCCCGTGAAGCCCCGTTATCTCTTGCGCTCCTTTCTCGTTTCTTGAAGGGCAACTGGCGAGGTGTGTGTCCAACTTTCTCTTTTGGGCTATTATCCCAAGACGATTTCCTGTCGCTCTGTTCTACCTTCTCTATCAGCCACCAGGTAACCATTTTCAACAAAGCATCTTTCTTTTCATGTCTCAGGCTCAATCTCTGGTGGACTTGTGTCAGAGGATTTGAATTTCCTTGCAGAAAGAGAATAAAAACAGACTGGCATTCGGGCTCTGTTCTTTCAAAACCCATCTCCCATCTTGAATACTGTCGCAGCTTTCATGGCGATGGTCCAGCTCTGCCCGGAGAGCCCTGGGTGGGCAATGAGCCCCAGGATCTCCTTCTCCCACGACCTCCCTTCCAAGCCGGACACTCTTCTCGCCGACCACCACAGGTCGGACTCCACGGCCTCCGATTTCCGGTTCGACGTAGGGCAGAGTCTGGAAGAAGAGTCCTCCGCGGCGGATGAGCTCTTCTCCGACGGAAAAATCCTCCCTTTCCTCCCTCGATCCAACTCTAAAGATGCTTCCCCAACTAAACCACCCAGCCTCCCCCTCATTCCTCCTCCTCTACCACCACCATCTCAGCTGCATCCTAAAAAGGAGAGCTTGCGAGAGATCATGGCGAGCGACGAGAAGCCGGCGACCACCTCCACCTCAAAGTCTTCATTCTGGCGGTTCAGTCGCAGCAGCAGCCTCAACTCCGGCACCGGTCCCAAGCGCAGCTTAATCTACAAACTCCCACTTCTCAACCGGAGCAACTCCACCGGCTCGGTCAGCCATGACTCGAAAAAGGAGACCAGCAAGCCCACCCAGAAGCCCAAACCTTTTCCTTCTGTACCGACATCGTCTTCCTCTCACCGAGCGCCGCCTCCACCGCCGTCGAAGAAGAAGGAGAAGCCACGCGCCGGCGGAGCGTACGGCGCCAGCGGGGTCCGCATCAGCCCGGTACTGAACGTCCCGCCGCCGTACATTTCCTCCGGTACGACGAGTCTTTTCGGTTTCGGATATTTTCTGCGCGCGGGGAAAGACGGTAACAAGGCTAACAAGAAGAGATCAAATACGTAGAAAGATTTGAAATGCAGCATATTTTGGATTTGTAAATACTGTACAATTACTGAAGTTAAAATCGAGTGGGTGAGTGAGTGAGTGAACGCTACAGTGCATGATTAGATATTTAGATAGGAATAATTTGTGTAATTTCTGACATATGTTGAAGGTTTGGGAGACACAATGATCCAGGTATATCCATGCATGGTTGTCTTATGCCTGTGTGTTTTTGGATTTGCTCAATTTTGTTGGTTGTGTGATTAGATTAGGAGTACTGCTGATTAGGCAGATTAGGTGGAATGATGAAAAGAGGAGCATGCCCTATCGTGCATGGAGCATGGGCTTAACATGCTGGTCTGGTGAACTAATGATGGGTTTGTAGACACTAGATAGTCCTAGTACGGTCTACACATACGGATTATCATCTACATCAAGGGTTTACATGAGACCTTCGTGCTGCTTGCTGATCTGACGGCACCAGGGGTGATTGGTGTCAATCTCACCTGCCCACTGATTTTACACCAGCCGTCAGGTTCAAATCTGATAGTTCGAGTTGACTCGGCTCATGCAAGTACTATTCTCATTATAGAAAAATATTTAAATATATTATATTAAAAAAACTAATTCTATATAAGAAAAGTTTAAATGAACTCTCTGATTTTGCTTTCACGAGACCAATTCAATTATTAGCGGTTGGATCTTCATTTGACGGCTACACTGATTTGACACTCACTTACCCACTAATTTGGTATCCACTCTAGGATGGGAATCTAACGAACCAAAAGAGTGGCCTCATGCTCCTTAATTGAGAAAGATCTTATGTAATCCATTCTTTCTAGGGGAATTTATATAATAAATTATTAAAAAAAGATCTTATGAAAATGACACACTGTAGCAAATAATTGCAAAATAGGGTATCTGACAAGCCACGCAGGCGCTCGTGTGGCGTGGGCGCTTGCGTGGCATTTTTTTTAAAACCAACCGACGCCTCTCGGTTAAAAGAGAAAGGTGTCGGTTCAACTGACGCCTTAACAGAGGCGTCGGTTCAACCGACGCATTTTACTGCCTTTGTCATTTTTCATCCTATTTTAAATAGGCCGTCACTTCAACGATACATATCTTTCTCATTTCTAACTCATTTTCACTCATTTTTTTTCATTCTTCCTTATTTTTAGTGCTCTTTCTAGTCATTATGATATCACAAAGATGTTGAGCCATCACATACCATTTATCGTAGTTTTTGTAGTATTTTTTTCGATAAATAGCATGCGATAGATCAATATCTTTGCGATATCATTATAACCAGAAAGACCACTAAAAATAAGGAAGAATAAAAAAAAAATGAGTGAAAATGAGTTAGAAATGAGAGAGATATGCATCATTAAAGTTATCACCCCTTTAAAATGGGACAGATTTGTTTTAGTGGGACAAATTTCAATGATGCATATCTCTCTCATTCTTCATCCATTTTTACCCATTTTTTTTTCATTCTTTCTTATTTTTAGTGCTCTTTCTAGTCATCATGATATCACAAAGATGTTGATCCATCGCATACTATTTATCGAAAAAAATACTACAAAAACTACGATAAATGGTATGTGATGGCTCAACATCTTTGTGATATCATAATGACTAGAAAGAGCACTAAAAGTAAGGAAGAATGAAAAAAAATGAGTGAAAATGGGTTAGAAATGAGAGAGATATGTATCGTTGAAGTGACGGCCTATTTAAAATTGGACGAAAAATGGCAAAGGCAGTAAAAGGCGTTGGTTCAACCGGTGCCTCTCTTAAGGCGTCAGTTGAACCGACGCCTTTCTCTTTTAACCGAGAGGCGTCGGTTCAACCGACGCCTTTTGGTTTGGTTTTAAAAAAAAAGCCACGCACGCGCCCGTGCCATGGGGGCGCCTGCATGGCTTGTCAGATACCCTATTTTACAATTATTTGCTACAGTGTGTCATTTTCATAATTTTTTTTTGATAATTTATTATATTATTTTCTCTTCTTTCTATCTCTGTATGTATATATAGTTGCATTATTATTTGATTAGGATTATGGTTTTTAACCATGGGATCGTGCAAAGGATTCCTGTTCAAGTAATGTAATCCAATCATTAGGTGGTTAGGATATACTATTTTGCTATCTAAGGTGGTTGATATGTATTCCCTCCCTTGTTAAAAAATACAGGCAAGTTCTCTTTTCTCTTCGGTAGTTCCCACTGAAAAATGTTTTTCTTATGTTAAGTTTTCCACTTGTAGGTTCACTGGCTTACATAATATAAGAAGAAAAAAGGTTCATTGGATTACAAATTTCGATTCTCCACACTATAACTATTTCTTTCTTAGGGGGAGCAGTTTTTTTTTGGTACAAAGTTTTCTTTAAATTCTTGAACCTACTACCCAATTGAAGTAGTTAACATGGGTAGAATATTAAAGGTATGCGCCAAAAATTGGCTTCTAAAGGCAGGCGGGCAGGCACAACCAAACTCGCTTGCTTTATGTTGTGAAAGTTATGTTAAGAGACCCGTTTATATGAGATCAGTCTCATATGACGGGTATGAGACCACCTATTTCGGCCGTTGGTTTTTTATTTGACGGTGCTCTCTATTATGGGGGCAGGCATTTGCTTATCTAGGGTGCCATCGGATCTTAATCCCACAACAATGATTTAAACAGGGCTCATATAAGCAGCATGAGACCGGTCTCATTTAAACTTTTCCTTAATATTAAACTCGCTTATAACCCCTGCCTAGTACATGGCCGTCTGATTAAAAGGATCTAATGATTATTGAACACGGATTGGGCACATATTATAGAGCACGGGTTTTGTATTTTTTCCCTGTTTTAAAGCCCAGCGCACCATCCAAATGGTGTGGCTTCATAATGCCCTGGTTTAAGAGCATATAAATTGGGCTCTTATTTTCTTTATAGAATAAACTAGGTTGGTCATTTGCTGCCTTTCGGATTTGAGAAGCATGCTAATGCTAACTCAAGCAAAATGAATGTTATATTTGTTGGGAAAAGTATAAATTTTCTCTCTTTTAAATTAGCTAAGAAATACAATCAAGTACACACTTCTCTACACCCACAATGATATAAGTGAGTATTCTACACCTCATTGATATATGATGCAAAAATTATTACATACGCAAAGCAAGATTAACAAATGAACATTTCATCAAATATTTAGAATACACAAATTTAATGTGGTTCACCGCCAAGACAATGGCTACATCCACAAGGTCTTGAGACCAATTTGACTACTATCAACTTTAGATACACTCTACTTGGTAAAGATTATATCAACATGTAAGGTTTAAGGCTATTTTACAAGTTAGAGAGAAATCTCATATTTATGTGAGACATACAAAGAATAAAGATAGAATATTTACCACAAACCACCTATAATTTTTCTTCTCTTTCAAAAGTGGATACTTTGACTTTAAGTCTCTTTCTTTCCTTCTCCTTCTTTATCAAGAAAACCTTTCTTTAATCTCTAAAACTCCTTCAAAGTTGTAGTATTTCTGTCTTCTTTATTTTTTTATTTAAAGAGAACCCTCTTTTAATAAGAATTAATCTTTTTTACAAAGAAATCATTATTTAATTTAACTCCAAAGTAGGTCTAAGTAGTTGATCTCTCTAAATGAGAGGGAAGCCCAACATTATGAGTCTCACATGAAAAAGGAAAAAACCCAACAATATTCTCGAGAATCACGAGAATACTGATACAAGCAAACTTAAGGTTGCAAGCACTACTTAAAAAATCAATTAGTAGTTGGTGTTTTAAAATAAAACTTGGTAGTAAGTATTGATAATAATCAAATACTTAGAGGTTGATGGCTCGATACTTTTCTTTCTGGGGTAATTTTCCAGTGTAGTTATCAAGTGGCTCTTTGAGGCCGACCAATGCTTGCTTGGGGGCCCAATGACATGATCCATTCATGTGCTCGGTTTCGTAAACATGTGGAAGTGAGACATGCTTTGTGCCCATATGGGTAGCAGCAAGTGCTGCTCTCACTAATTGAAGTTCAAGCAGGCTTCCGACTGGAGGCACTATTTGTTCCCTTTAGGTATTATCAAACGAAATAAAAATTCAATAATAATACAAGCTTTAACGAACATCTAAGTGTGATTTTGCCGGTGAAATTTTGTCTATAGTAAGACTTGAAGAGGGTTAAATCATTAAAAAAAGACTTGGAGAGGATTAAAAACTTGAATCGTGAAGTCAAGAGGGACGCGTGGGAGACAGGGTGCCATGCGTGATCGGCTGTTATATTGCACATTTTTTATTTTTTGTTGGGCATTGCTGTTATATTGCCCATCATTGAAGAAAGTTCACGACCATTAGACTGATCATGATTGGGATAAGTTTTTGAAGCCCAAAATGAGCCCTCTATTATTTGCATGGCGGCTTCTTGTGAAAAAAATTGACTTTGTGGACCCTTAGCCAACTAGTACCGACTACCGATTGCCTGTGACAGCCGCCACTGCAATACCGGGCCGATATATTAACAAAAAATCTTCTGTTTTGATGCTTGTATTTAACTCTGTTGGCCAAGGTGATGTTTCATCCACTTGCCCCCAAATCAGTTTTCTCTCCATGTTTTTACTTGTCTTGGAGAGGGTGGAAGGGACACAGAAGAGCTAATGTACGAGCCGCCAAGCCCCTGAAAGGATGGATGGAATGCAACTTCGATGGAGCAGTCTTCCAAGACAAGCAATCCGGCATCGGCATTGTCCTGCGAGACCCCTCTGGGCATGCTCTTGCTTGCCTCAACTGCCCAAGAGGAGAGGCCAAGCCTGCGATGGAAGTTGAAGCTGCAGCTGCAGAGCTAGCTGTCTATGTGGCCAAGGAAAGGGGTCTCAAGAAAGTGTGCTTTGACGGTGATGTCTTTGCCATAATAGAAGCTCTAAATGGTAAAGAACCCTGCTTAGCTTCTTATGGCCACAATATAGAGTCAGCTAAAGCAGCGGCGGAGTCTTTTTAGGTTAGTTTTTCCCAGGTTAAGAGAGCCATAAATGGCGCGTCGCACACCATTGCCCATCGGGCTCAGTTCTCACCGGGAGATGTCTGCTGGGAAAAATGTATTACAAGATTTTATCTCAGCCAAAATTTCAGTTGAGGCTCTGTGACAAAATGACCCTATTTGTCTGTAATAGAAAACCAAAACCAAATAAATGAAGTTGATTTTGGTTTTCTAATGCAGACAAGCACTGTAAGACAGATGAAATAGAAGTGGTCCAAGGTAGTAAAGCACTTTTGTTTGGTTGGGAAATTTGGTCAGCGTCCCGGTCACTTCAATCTACGGAGAGCCTTATTGTCAGCGCGCGTTTCGACGAAACAGTGTTGTCGTGTGTTCATGCAGGTCAGCTCGAGGTTGTATAGGCTGAATAGATATACTGTATGAACAAGGGGCTCCAGACTTCAGGGACTTCAGGTCTCCAGCAGCTGACTTGCTTCCTTGGACGCGAGGAAGTCTCAGTTTTTCACAAGCAGAGAAGCTGTTTCTGTTGTCCTGGACTTTGTTTCCCTTCAGGGTGCGCGTCCTGGCCTAATGGATCATGGCATCATGCCTCGGCTACGCGACCTAGGCAGCTGCTGCTTGGGGCTCGACAGATGGAAATGGAAGGGAAAGACCGGCGATGAGGAAGAAGAAGAGGCTGCAGCTGGCTCTTATAATCCGATTTTCGATCTCAAAGCTCTTGAAGCGGCCACTTACAACTTCTCCGAGGAGAATCTGCTTGGCCATGGAGGGTTTGGTCCTGTTTACAAGGCAAGTCTTCGTTAACCCACCCCCTATTGTCTATCCCCGTGCTGATATTTGAGCATAATCAGAATAAAAATGTTATATTTACTTGTATTATTGCGGGAACCAATGCAGGGAAGAATGGCGGATGGGGAGACAGGGGATCAAAGAATTCCTGAACGAGGTCCGGTTGCTGTTGAAAGTGCAGCACAGGAACCTGGTCTGCCTCTTGGGTTGTTGTGGAGAAGGAAAGGAGAAGGCTCTTGTCTACGAGTACTTGCCCAATAAAAGTCTGGACAACTTCCTCTTTGGTAAATGTTCAGAACTTTTGTTAAGAAATATTTCTAGCAGTCTTGCAGATAGTAGATCGAGAAAGAGATCCATTTACTAAATTCCAAATGTGATTCTTATTCCCTGCGCTTAAGCTGAGCATCCCATGTCCAAAATTTTACTTTTATTCATATCCTTCACTACTGCTATTGATGATTAGAGGCCAAATTGATTATTATACTGTAGTGTGCAAGTTTTCATCATTTGAGCTTGTAATGTGCTGCTACATAATTAAAAGGACTTGTTAACTCGTCCAGCCCTTGAAATTCAACACATATGGAATTGCTGCGAAATCACCTTGGCCTCATTTGACTATCTTTCCAGATCAATTTTTTTTATGGTACATGCAACTATTACTATTCCATCATCATCATCATCATCATCATCATAGGCTTTATCCCAGCTATCTGGGTCGGCAGCATGGATTATATACCGTGTTTGACTCTCATCGGAATCAAAATAGTACAAAATTCATACAAAGAAATATAGTGCTAAGTTTTTACGCCGGATGTCCTTCCTGATGCAACCCTCTGAAGAGGGGACGACGATAAGAAGATTCACGTCATTATATAATATTCAAGGTCTATTTTCAGATCTATTTTTTTATGGTACATGCAACTATTACTATTCCAACCTAAAGAATTTTAAATATAATGACCATGGAGGTGTTTGGTCTTGTAATTAATTAGAGGACGGCCAGGGAGCCTACACTACACTAGCCTGAGCTGAAGTTTTTTTAAATAATGTTCAAGGTCCTTTGATCATCTATTAATATTTTAGATCTTGGAGAGGCTGTGTCAATGCGAAAAAATTGGTTTCTTACTCCATTTCCAAATAAGCCTAACATCATATCTCTCAATTGTTTTGGAAAATTTTTTTCAGATAAGAGCAGAAGTGCATCTCTCAGTTGGTCAAAGCGCTATGACATAATTGTCGGAGTAGCGAAGGGCCTTCTTTATCTTCATGAAGAATCCCCTGTAAGGATTATCCACAGAGACATTAAGGCAAGTAACATCTTGCTGGATAATCAATTGTGTCCAAAAATATCAGATTTCGGTCTGACAAGGCTCTTAGGCGCAGATGACACCCATGTCAATACATTCAGGATATCGGGTACCCAGTGAGTTGTTTCGCTGATTTGATCTTCTTTCATTTGTGAAAAATTAGGCTAATTGTATTTCAGCAAGGATAACAGTGATCTGAGTTTTGCAGTGGTTACATGGCCCCTGAGTATGCAATGCGTGGCTTCTTATCAGTAAAATCTGATGTGTTTAGCTTTGGGGTGATGGTGTTGGAGATTGTGAGCGGGAGGAAAAATCATGATAAACGGTTGGTTAAAGACAATGGAGACCTTTTGAGCTATGTAAGTTGGGAAGCATGCATACCAGTTTTAATGGTTTGATACTGTAAATAGTTTCTCTTGGAAAATCACGTGCTTGAGTGCCCCATTAGTTTTCTTTTCCTAGCAGTGATTGCATCTCCTGTTTTTTCCCTTTAGACCATTCTTGCAATTATTTTCTACTCTGGCAGGCGTGGAGACTGTTCGAAAGGGGGAAGCACCTTGAGCTAGTTGATTCGACCCTGGTCACATATGATCAAAATGCAGCAGCAATGTGCATTCAACTAGGGTTACTCTGTTGTCAAGCCAATGTTGCAGACAGGCCTTACTTGAATGCCGTTCATCTCATGTTATCAAGTGAGTCCTTCATGCTGCCGAAACCTGGTAAACCTGGACTTCAAGGGCGGGCAAGTTACAGTAGTATGGCTTCTGCTTCCAGTTCAGGCACAAATATGAGCAGTTCTGTTCACCCTTCTTCTACCATGAATACCTCGACGACTGCAGGTGACAAAATTTCAAGCATGAGTAGCTTGATGGAAGATACGTCAAGAAATTCCATATCTATTTCTTTTTCTGAGGAAGGCAGATAATCCTCAAGGAATTCCATCTCTTTCTTTTTCCTAAAAGACACATTGGTTGCTATTTTATATGTGCATTCTTATTCTAAAAAAAAGATCGCCATTTTTGTATTTAAAGCTGTAGCAAGTTGACATATTGCTCCTGAAGTTTGCCGGGGAAGATTCATAAGCAAAACAAGTAATTAGTCTTTGATTATGATAATTAAGTGTAGATTTTCTAAGAAACATAGATATGCACAGTTATTGAATTCAATAACAGCATCAATTATGATTTTAGCATCAACAGGATCTCGAACCAATATACTACTATCAGTCTACCAGACAGTGGATTCTTTGTGTAGTTGCATTAGTGGTTGAGTGTTTATATAGATCATTCAAGGGTTTTTGTTAATCATGCAATGCCATCATAAAATTCTCTGTTTCATATTTCATCAAGATGCACTGCTAATCTCCCCTTTAAATTTGTTACAGTATAAAGTCAATGATAATGTCACCTATCAAAAGAAAAAAAGTAAATACTCCATTTTGGGACCTTCTAGAACAATTTGGAGTGGCTCTATTCTTTAGCCCGAATTGAATGAAGTAATCAAACAGCTTATACTTTTTCTTGCGTTGTACCTACTTCAAGTTTTTCTAAGAATGCGCATTTAATTGTATAAAAAAAGAATGCGCGTTTAGCCACAAGAAAAAGCTTCTGACCAAGTAATAGGATGGCTATGATCAAATGTGTCTTTGGCAATGTGCTGGCGAAATTAAATTGCGTAAGAAGTTGTTTGTTGGTCCATTATTCTGATTTGTAGCGAAGACTGGAACTAGTCAGCCAATTTAATAGAGTAGCAAATATGAAAGCAAAAAAGGAATTACTCTATGATATCATGCAGCTTCTTAGTTTTTCCAAACTACATATCTGACCATAAGCCTTGACCCTTGACCAGACTGTCTAGATTTACCTAATGTTCGGCCTCCTCATTAAATACCATGTTATTCAAAAGGTAGGACCAACCAATCAGCAGCATGATAGTAATGTAAACAAAGAGAATTGATGGAACAACATCAAAGTTTTAAGTTTAGAACACGACTTCTCGGATTTTGATAGTCCAACGTGAGCCATGAATACTGTTTTTGTATTACAACATGTAGTTATTTGGTGGTTCTTCCGTCCAATGAATCTAATCTGCATTTAAAAAAAAAGGTCCATCTTAACATGGCTGACTTCGCTCCCTAACGACCAAAAACACTGAGGGAGAGAAACTTTGGTTTTTTATGCAGGCATCAAGAGTTCAATAACTTTCACTCATTTGTAATGCAGACGTTGGATGGAGGGAGAACTAATTAGATAGACATAATTAAATGCTATCTTATAAAAAGTTTAAAAGTGTCATAATAGTGCACCACCAAAAAAACGTGTCACAGTAGTGAAATAATAACCAAAAGATGTTAAAACAAGAACGAAATAAAACCAAAAGTGATTTTTACATTTGAATCGCCATAAGAAAATGAGTCCCCTTATATGTGCCCCGGCGCACTTGGCCGGGCATTCATTGGATCTCCATCGACAGCACACGTCAAATAACGGGTTAGACAGGTTAAAATCCTGCGCCGTCCTCTAATTTTTTGCGCACCATCAGATTTCAATCCTAGATCGCACCTCCACATCCTAACTCTTCCATTCTTTTCTCATTTTATTTTGTAAAATCCTCCAAAAAATTTACAATAGAATTAAGAACCCACCAATAGAATTTACCTTTGGTATTTTTGGTAGTCTTGTTGTCTCATGACAGACAAAACACCATAGAAGTTACCGCTGCCTCGGCGGCTCTTACCTCCCATTGGCTAAAGCCCGGGCACCGAACCAGAAAGTAAGAACCCAATCAGCTGACTCCGTCTCTCCACCAGCCGGCTGTCTCTGCAGATTTTTCAAACCAAACAACGCGGTTTCTACTGCTCTTCGCTTTCCGGGAATCACAGTAACCGTTCTTCGGTTGGCTTCCAGAATCAGATTATCTATCCTCGTTTGGTATTCCAAAGTTCCCAACTTTCTTCGTTTGCCAAGTCTCTGGGCCAGAGAAACAGTTACCCATTTGGATATTTTTGGTTCAGATCTCGACTTACAGTGAGTTTTGGTATTTGGATTGGGGATTGGTTGGTTGGAGGGACATGGTGAACTGGGAGCTGAAAAACTGTTGCGATCGTGACCAGAAACTGTTCTTGGGAGTCATTGCGGTGTTTACTGTTGTCATTCTAGCGGTACGAGTTGACTTGTTGTTTTCTCTTGTTCCCTCCTTTTTTGAGCTTTTCTCTGTTTCTTCTTTGCTATTTCATGTGGGATAATGAACTTTGCTTAAGTTTGTCACTTTTGATGTTTATTTTGGAGAAGGCTGTATAACTTGGGGAAGGTTAATCTCTCCGTTTTAGAAATGAGATCATTTCTGATCCAGTGGTTGCATATGACTTTCAAATTGGTAATAAAATGGGTTTGAACACCTGAGTAGATTAATAACTTAGATTACGAATGTGAGTGTGTTCATACATTAAAACTCCAAGCCGGATGTAAGTGGTGTATCTGCAGTTTATTCTAGAGACATAGATTCTGTAATCTCTCCTCAATATGTTGAATGGTATTGGTACTACAGAGAAAATTTGCAACTTAAAATAGTTACATTGAAGAAAATATACTGTGTAGGATAACCAGGTTTCCCAAAAGCTAGAGCGATTAGGATTCAGAAATCTTTTAATTAAATATTTATATTTCGACATCCTCCCTCACATGCAAGCGGCTATCAAGCATGGCTCGTGGAACACAATTGGGTTTTAAATTCCTCCAACGAGACTAGAACCCAGGACCTCCTTGAGCCTATATCTCTAATACCATGTAAGAAAATAAGGTTTCCCAAAAGCTCGAGCTATTAGGGCACGGAAATCTTTCTAAGTATTTTGAATTTCAACATCCTGTTCACTTATTACAAAATCATCTTCAACAAGTTGCTAACTAAGGATTGTGGCGGAAAAACCTACTGAGGGTTTTGTATCAAAGTTTTGAAGCCAATCATGGCTTCCAGAAAATGCATTACAACAGTCCTTCAGTTTTAAGAAAAAATAATTGGGAAAAATAACAACTTGAACACATCGATTATAATTCTATCATATAATAACAGAATATTGATTCTACAATGTCATTTCTTTTTAGTACTCTAAACATTTCATCTGGATAATTCGCCCAATTTGCCTCAATTCTGTCAACATTGCATTGATCATACCCCTATTTCTGATTTGCATTGCTTGTGACTGCATTCAGCTTCTCAATTTGCTTACGTTGTTGCACAATTAAAACTTGTAGCTATGGAGGACTGTTCTTCTTACACCTTTCAAACTCATCACTGTGTTTCTGCATGAAACTAGTCATGCTCTTGCGTGCAAACTCACTTGTGGTCAGGTTAGAGTCTCTGCATACACTTATTCCTTTCTTTTTAAATTCTGTGTGGTTCAACAATTAGTAGATGAATTGCTTGTCAAATTGAATTAACTTGGTGAACTGACTCATTGATTCAAATTGTATTAGCCATAGTTTTATGTATCTTCCCTCCTTTCATTACTTAGTTCGTGTATATGTAGCATGTTGTGAGCTGTCCCTCATCTTTCCTCGGAACGTCAGACAACTTTAGTTCAGCTACCACACCAGTTTCTTGATGATTATGTGCTCTTCTATTTGCCTATCTTTTGTCCTCCTCCTCATGTAGTTGGATCAGTTCCTTAACTCTTGACATATGCAGGTGGAAGGGATCCAAGTTCATGCCAATGAAGGTGGAGTAACACACACACGTGGTGGCATATACTGGGTGATCCTACCTGCTGGATGTAATACACCATTTTTACCTATTTACCAATTGATAAACCCTTTCCTTTTCTAATTCAACTGATGCAATGTAATGTCGTTTGGCTCCAGATCTTGGTTCATCATTTTGGGGAATGGTTCTTATTCTCGCTTCTACGAATCTACTTACAGCAAAAATTGGTGCTGGCTGTTTAGGCGTAGCACTACTGATTGTTCTTTTTGTAGCCAAAAATGTAAGTTGCTTTGACAATTGATATGTCATTATACCAATTTCGTTACATCTGTAAGATGCTGAAGCATGAAAGACACTCTTGCTGTAGAAGCCCTCTTATTATAAGAGTGATGGACATAGTGATTGTATCTGATATCATATGCTTTATTGTTCATGCAGTGGTTGCTTCGAGGACTTTGCATTGGTAACTTTTTTTGTGAACATTACCTATTTTTTATATTAATAGCCCATTTAGTATTTCTTTGTTAACAACTAATGCTAAAAACATCCAGGTTTCATAATTTTCCTTGCAATTATTTGGCTTTTGCAAGAAACCACAACAGTGCGTGTACTCCGTTATGTAATATTGTTCATAGGTAAAATACTTTCAGCAATTCATACTTATAACAGTGCATATACTCTCTCTCTCTCTCTCTCACGCACCACTTATTATTTTGTTGCAGGTGTAATGAACAGCTTATTTTCTGTATATGGTAAGGGTTGTTCTTGAGTAGAATGGTGCTGCCACTTTGTAGAATGGTTCTTGATAGAATGGTTTGCAATGATTGTATTCTTGCAGATATATATGATGATACAATATCTCGAAGGGTTCATTCAAGTGATGCTGAGAAGTTTGCTGAAGTCTGCCCCTGTCCCTGTAATGGTGTTGCATGGGGAGTAATCTGGTGAGAGTACTGTAAAATATGACATGCTAAGAGCTAAATGAAAATGCAAACTTTCTTCTCTATGTTAGGTAAATTATACACAAACTCTTCTGCTTCTGAATATGAATATATTTTTGCTTGCAGGGGACTTATATCACTGATATTTCTATCTGCATCGATGTACCTGGGTCTTGTCATCTTGTCATGAGGTATATATAACCATGTGGCCATAAATTCTGTTTCATTTGCCCCCTAAGCGATTATTGTTTTTCTCAATTTTTCATGCGCAGATTGTGGTAGATTTTCCTTTTAATTAGTATTATTTTTTGCTACATCCTTTATTGAGTTTATGGAAGTACAAATTGTGGTGCATATACTGTGTCAAATAAGTTAGCAAAATAAAAAACGAAAGAAAATAGGCTTCAGCTATGTCAAATAACAATTGTCTATTATAATTCTTGGTTAGGACTATTTAATTTTAATTTACAACTCATTTGAAGAACCCTTAGAGACGCAAACATCATCTTTAATGCATAAATGACAAATTTTTTGAATTATAGAATATATGATATCTTTTTGTCGAACAAACTTGATGAATTACCAGCTGGTACCAAGAAGAGTCCGTTTTTGCCCAATATACAATACTCTACATACTTACTCAATTTGCAAATGAACTTCATGCAAACCTACAGACATCACCTTCCTAGGACATGCATGAATAATGGCTTCATGCCCTGAAAATTTTTGGCTGTTTTTTAATTTGGTAAAATTCTGGTATTATTATCCGTCTTTAAAATGGACTTCTCGTGTTTCAGGTTTAAAGAAATGGTGCTGAGCTTCTACATTCACGATTGAAATCCATTTATTTGTATACTAATTCATTCATATTGGACTTCGATAGCAGATTCTTTTTTTCACTCTAAAAAAACCATTACTTTTTTTCACTCTAATTCATTCATATTGGACTTTCATGTTTGCTAGAGTTTTAGCATCTCCCCTGTGCTCAGATTTGTTCGTACTGTACCTTTGCGACGGTTGGGTATTGGACCAACGTAAGCGTTTAGGCAAAAAAATTTTGCACTGAAGAGAAGTATCTGGTTTCAGTTCCAACTCTCTCCCTCTCTCTTTTTGGCAAAGTCCAGTGCCAACTTTCGCAATAGTGGAAGATGTGTTATTTTTTAATGCCCTGGCGGTCATAAGCCCGTAGATTTCAACGGCTGTCTTTGAAACCCAAACTGTTGTTCCGAGCTGATCTTTAACAGAACGATTTCATCGAGAATATATAACAAGCGTGCTTTGTGTTGAATACCCATTAACGATAACTTTAGAAACCATAATAAAAATCCATGCAGAGGGATAAATATCCAAATCGTCATCTGGGACTTCGTCAGAATCCGGCCGTTCGTCATCAGAATCTCGAATGTAGTGAATTTCTCCTCTGCCACCGCTACTTGGGTCTGATGTAGGTTCTCTTGTGGGAGGAATGGGGTTGACTGCATGTGGATCAAGTTGGCCCTCGGCAAGAGATTCCCGACCATCGTACATATGTGTTTTTTTTCCTGTAATCGGAGACGAGAAAGAATCCTCTGGCATAGAAATCGGTGTCTCAAAATTGTAGAAAGAGAGAAATAATCATTTGGATAGTAACAGAACTTATGGCAACTGAACCGTCCACAGAAGACTAGAGTTTATGTAAAAGAAATGGCGCCTATATTCTCAACCCAATATTTTTTCTTTCAATCTTTTTCTTCCTCTTTTTTTGTTAAAAAAATCCCATCTATCTCCTTTTAAAGGCTACATGTATATGTCACATATAAAACTCTACAAACTTCTTACCAAATACGATATCTAGCCCTTTTTCTTTGTTGATGCTAGCTATAAATTTTGATAAAAAAAAAGTTATGGTAATTACAAAGTTGGTTAACCCAAGCCAGAGTGCAACTCAATAACTAGATTCCAGCTGAGTTAGGAGGGAGGGCAATCATGGGCGTATGCAGGCTAAGGTAGACTACGTGCCAACTCAAGCCCATTTTAGCGCAATTTATAAATGGCAACAGAAACAATTAACTACAGTGGAGAAAGGAACATATCTACCTAATACAATCAAAGAAATTGAAAAATGCCTTCCGCTTATGTTCAAAGGGAAGTATAACCTCGGCTCTGTCAATGCGCTCTTTTTCTAATAACTGGCGGTTAAATTGCACCTACCAAAAAAGGGAAAAAGCATCACCATTATCTATATAACATTGCATATGCATAATTAACATTAAATAGAATCGTTAGCTGGATAGGTCAAGTCAATCAGATACCATAATTCTTAAACAGATTTAAGATATTGGGAGGGAAATTATATGAAAATAAATTTGACCAATTTGGCGAGTTTGATGTAAATTAGCTGACCGATAGCAGCTATTTTAGAAAGTTACATCTCTTTGTAAGATCAGTTAGCAAGGTCTACAAATAGTTAACCATTAGATAAATTTTCAGGTCCCATCGATTTAATCAGCCAAACGACATAGGATCACAGCCAGTTGAGTTTGTAGAGCATTAAATGAAATGCAAGCAGAGTGTTAGGTTTTGGGTATGGGTAGAGGACCCATCTTAAGCCCACAATATTTGAGATTGATTGAACTAGGATTAATATTTAGTTATATGTTAAGTTTGGAGAGAAAGAGAAAAACCCTTAGAGTGAGGTTTTCTTTTAGTCCCACATTAAGGTATTTTAGAGGAAAGAATCTTCCTCTTGATATATGTTATTGGTGTGGTGACTCTCCTCAATTATTAGTGTACACATTCATGGGTGCACCTAAAAGTGCACACACACACGCACACGCGTGGCATGGGCGCATTGAGGCGCTTTAGAGGCACACTTTGTATTTTGCACTAGGCACGCGACACTTGGCATCTAGAGGCTTTGATTTTGATCAAACGACTAATTATTTTATGAAAATTATGAGCCAATCGATCGGTCAGATAAACGCGATCGATCACGAATCGATCGATCAGATATAAAAACGATCGATCGTATCTACTGTAATTTTCGCAAAACTGAGATATGATAGGTCACAATCGATTGGTTGTGAAAGCGATCGATCGTATCTACTGTAAAAAACGAAAATAATGTTTAGCGCCTGAGGCAATTGATCACCTATGGAAGCGATCAATCGCCACTGGCGGTTTCTGTGCGATTTCTTACATTTTTGGCCCTTTTTCTTTAAAAAGTTGTTTCTTTTCCATAGATAATAGACCTTTGAGTCTTCTCATATATTTGATGAAGAAGAAAACTAAAAGATGATAACAAAAGAACAAATTTTTTCTGGATTTCTCTCTTCTCCAAAAGTGATCTTCTTCTAAAGACAATAGTTTTCTGATTCTCTGAGTTCGAGTTTGACGAGGAGAAGTGCACATCTTGTCATTCTGGTCCGTTGTATCTTGGAATAGATTGCCAAGAGAAAACCCATGCACAAGAGGGTGGCAATATCTGTTTCAAAGTCGGCAGTTCATCACTGTGCCTCGAACAATTGAATTTGTGTTTGCAATTTTATGTTTTATTTGATTTTTATTCAACACGAATGGGTAATGTACAATCCCTCTTGAGTACTACATATTTTCCAACACACAAGATTGTAAAAGAAAAGAACTTCCAATAATCTCATTAATCATTGGCAACAGTGTTTGGTTAATTATCACCAGAAGAAACAGGTACAAATTTAATTTCTGCTTGGTGAATGTGAAACTCTTCTTCCTGTTAAACATTTTGAGACTCAAATTTTTGAAGGTTAAACATGGCCTCCACATTAGAAGAAGAAAGAGTAAAAGAGTGCTCACTGTCTTTTTCACCCATTGCGGCGCTTCAGACGCACATTGAACTTTCCCCATTGAACTTCACTAGCTTGAATTGTTGGTTCCAAACTGGCAACCATACTTGACATATATTCAAGAGCAGCAGCAGTTGTCTTTTGTTCATTAAGATCTGAACGTATCAACCATAACATACAGGAAACCTGATTTGTAATAAAGCCAGCCAAAATAAAATTGTGTTAAGAAGTGACGTTGTCAAGCACGCAAGCGAGAGTAATTATTTTAAGCGCCTTAAGTACAAAGTGACACTCCAAAATCATTATATATGAGTGTAAACAAATAAAATTAGATCAACCGGAAAATAATCATTTCTGTGAGATATGTGCTACTGATATTGCAACATCATGCTTGAAAAAAAGATGATTAAGTGTGTCGGGACACAAAAAAAATAATTCTTAGAAGCAATTCTATTCATTGCCCAAACCAACTTTCCTTTGCACTGTATGATTAAGGGTTCGTTTGGTAGAAGATTTTAGGAGCGGAAAATCTGGATTTTAAGGAAGAAGCTGCCAGGAAGAATTTGAGTGTTTGGTTGGGAAGAATTAATTTTTTAGGAAGAATTTAGGGTCAAATGACATGTTTTTTAAATAAACATAAAAGGTAGAGGTAATAAAAAATACTGTCTTTTTTACAAAATTATAATAAATACCATTAAAGAAAGTCAATAAAGTGAAAGCTGAATTTTTTTGAAAAATCTCATTTTTCATAAAGAAGCTAGATTTTTCTAAACTGCAGCTCCTTCCCTGCAGCCAAACAGGCCCTGAGCATCAAAATTCATATAATTACTAGCAAAAATATCACTAGTCTCATTTCCGAAATTACAAAGATCTGTGCATGCTCAGACAGGCAAGCTGTCCGATGATGTAATTCAGAAAAAGACCACAAAAAAAACATCATGGTGCATGAAAATTACCGAGTCAATGGCCACAGAGAAATCACTAACGAGTAATGCTAAACTGACGTTAAGATTTCTACGTGATGAGACTACTTCATCATTATAAAGCCGTTGATCATTGGGGCAATGGTGTTTTGTATCCAAATTGACGTAAAAAAAAACATTTTTTCCGCTGTATAAGCGGGAAGTGTGTGCTGTCGGCTTGAACAATGCACCTGGCGTGCCATGTGGGATTTGCAGCCCACATGATCTAACTTTAAGTGGCTAATCCTACATGGCAGGTTGGCCACGCTTAGTAATTTCTCCTGGCTTCTTGTGTGGGTCATTGCAAATAGGTGGCAGACAGCTATTTATTCCTGGAAGAGGACTAAGGCATTGCGGTGAGGTTTGGGAAAATTCTACCTAGGCTTTCACAGTGTAAAACCACATATCGAACCTTGAATTGCTTATTTTGCATTTCAAATAGCGCATTTGGTCAAGTATCTCTAAACTAGATAGATTTATGACGTAGGTTGTATGGGTAAAACCAAGGGCCACAAAAC
The DNA here is from genome assembly GCA_039654745.1 of Houttuynia cordata. Taxonomy (NCBI): domain Eukaryota; kingdom Viridiplantae; phylum Streptophyta; class Magnoliopsida; order Piperales; family Saururaceae; genus Houttuynia; species Houttuynia cordata. Next base: position 50,003,479 of record CM077502.1, on the reverse strand, counting down.
TCACAAGATTACAACATAGAATTGAAAGAGAGAAAGGTTGGAGTTCAATAGCCTTTTTTTAATTAAATTGAGCTAGGCTTATAAGTACGCAAAATCGACCCAGAATTCTTGTCGAGTAGGTCCAACCAGGGGTCAACCCTGGTTGACCCAGTTGCTACGTAATCAGATAACCCTGGTTAACCCACACCTCCCTCTGGCTCAATGGCGCATCGGGGCCGGGAGGGGGGGGGGGGGGTGGGTTAACCTACCCGGCCGACCAAGACCGAAAAAGGGGCCGGCTCCGGTCGAACCAGCCGGGCCAGTCCGATCTGGAAAGAGGCAAACTTATTACTGACAGACCATATAAGACGTTTTTATTTTGTTGGTAAAAAAACAAAGACGTTGAACGACGTCTTTAAAGTTTAAAACATCTCATTTTGGTTACTAAAAAATGTTTTTATTGCTAAAAAGACAAAAACAAAAACAAAAATAAAGATGTTGTTTTAAGCTCTCTTTAAGGTCTTAGTTTTGTTGGGAAAAAATAAAATAATAAAGACGTCGTTTTAAGTTTAAGGTTTAACACATCATTTTTGTTGCTAAAAAGTTGTTCTTATTTCTAAAAAAATAAAATAAAAATAAATACATTGTTTATGTCTTTAAAGTTTACCAATCTTTTTACAAGGGTGGGGTGGAGCTGGTACGTCAGGGATGGGGTAGAGCTAAAACGTTATGGGGGAGGGAGAGCCGAGACATAAGGAGGTGCGACAGAGCTGGATGTCGGAAGCTTTTTTTTTTAACCAACAAAAAAATTATTAAACCTTAAAGACTTTTCAACATCTTTATTTTTATTTTTACTTAAAAAAATTTTAAATATATTTTTAGTAACAAAAAATAAAATATATTAAACCTTAAAGTCATCGTTTTAAATGACATCTTTATTTTTTCTACCAATAATAAGAAGACCTTAAAGATTTTTTTTTTTTTACCAACAAAGACGTGTTGAACGACATAAATTCACCTTTGACTTTCTAGTCAAAGACTTTTTGGGTCATTTTTGCAATGAAATAGGCGTACGTTTCTTATGCACACTTACCCTAAGTTACCATCCTATCTTTGTTCCCCCATTTTAGATGGTAAAAGTGGAACGATGAAACCAGCAGCTATGACGGTAAGAACTAAACCCACAACAAAGATAAGGGTGTCGAAATGCCCCTAGACTACTACTACATCCCACTGACTTCCTCAAGAATTTTCCAAAGCAGGGCTACCATTGTAAATTCTAGGCCAGCAGTGACTATCTTCACTCTAAAAACAAACATGCACTTGAAAATACCTTTTTTTATATATCATCAAATTCAGGAGTAAGTTTCTTCTGCACACTTACCCAAAGTTACCATCCTGTCTTTGTTCCCCCATTTCATATGGTAAGAGTGAAACGATAAAACCAGCAGCTAGAACGGTAAGAACTAAACCCACTCAACAAAGATGAGGGTGTCGAAATGCCCCGAGACTACTACTGCATCCCACTGACTTCCTCAAGAATTTTCCAAAGCAGGGCTACCATTGTAGATTCTAGGCCAGCAGTGACTATCTTTACTCTAAAACAAACATGCACTTGAAAATATATATTTTTTGATATATCATCAAATTCAGGTTGACCCTTCCACCTAAACTTAGACGTCTAAACGGCACATCACATGGAGAAATGCTTGTCTAAGTAGAGTGCAGTAGGCAAATCATATAAGCAACAATAAAAAAGACTTCATGCAAATAATGCCAATCCCACATTATCAAAACATCAAGCATTCATGAAGTACCTACACAAAAATTTGAAAGCCTCTGATAACTTAAAAATTCCTACTCATAAAAAGGCATGAAGTCATAAAAAACATTGTAATAAAGTTCCTCGCCATCTTAAAAGGTCTAAAGGTCTTTCAAGCTTCTGTGATTGGATACTCGAACACCACATCTTTACCACAAAGCTTCCGGTACACTCCCGCAAAAGTTTCAAGCTTGTATTCTGTGTTGTTTCTTTCCTTGGGATCCAAGAACACCTGTATCATACAAAAATTAATTGACAAACCTTAAATAATCATGAACAACTCGAGTAAACAAAGCAAGAATTTTTTGGAAGGCGAAAAAAGGCAAGGAGAGAGAAGAAACTGCAAGTATAATAAAATCCAAAGGCCAAAAACATTGCTCACCTTCATGATCTTAGACCCATCAAGACGGTATCTAACACGTTTGCCAACAATCTCAGCAGGATAAACAACATCCCCCAGCATTTCATCATGTACATGAGTGAGGGTGCGGCTACGTGGACGATTGACTGCAGAACCTTTCTTTGGAGGCCTCAAAATTCGTCGAGTGACGACAAAGATAACATCCTAGAAATCATCAATAAAGCATAAGCATTAACTCTTTATCTTTTTTGAAAAAAAACAACATTTCCGTCAACAAACAGTTGAACAGTTTAACTCTTGAACATTGAAAAATAACAATAGCATACTCAACAAAAGTGTCTTCTTGATAAAAAAATATCAAATAAAATAATCGAGTTATACCACGACGATCATTTAAGAAACAGTATGCATAACTGACAAAGTATTAAGCATCGAACACCAGCTAATTAATTCATCATCATCATCTAGGCCTGATTACAACTATGTCGATCAGCAACATAGAATATCTCCACCATGATAATTGTTACACTGTTATGATCCTATTAGGATTAGGATTAGCCTACTCCTATGTCGCTTAGGGTCTATCCTATGTCAACTAGGATTATGGCTTTAGAGCCTATAAATATGAAGTAATCAATTAGGGTCTACAACAAGAATCAATGAAGTTTTAGTTTATTTTATGTGTTTTACTTTCTTAGTTATAGATGTATTCCTCTATGGATTATCATGTAGACTACGGTCTACAACATACACACAAGAAGATTTAGATAAAAAACACAGTGGCAAGGTTAAAAACCAACATAGAATATCTCCACAACCTTATTTATGTAGTAAATAAATTTTTAATTATGAACATTTTATTCAATAAAAATCCTTCATATAGGCTGTTTGTGCCTCAGATTCTCGAATTCAAACTAATGTGTTCTTTTACCCAAAAAAAAGTACATGTTTACAAAAGGTTTTAAGGCAAAAATCTAGCAGCATTATATGCATGACGATACAGATCCAGATGCACAGAAGAATCACTCAGCCACATGCAGCATGACAATTAGATGTTCTTAGCTCACCTTTCCACTAAACTTCTTCTCTAACTCTCTGACAAGCCGCACATGAATTTTTCGGAAAGCCTTTCTTAGCCGAAATGGAACATGGACAACAACAGCTTTTTTATTCCCAGATACATCCATCTGACTGCATAGACATGGTTATTAAGAAGAGAATCCAAACACAAGTTTTATCTAAACAAAGTTATTAGGGTCGATCTTTACAGTGCAGAATTGATATAAAGATCCTTCAGATCACTTTTCAGCTCCTGGTTTGAGTTTTCAAGGTCAAATAGAGCCTGCAGCAAACAGAAAAACAATGTCAGGTATGAAGGTTATCCCATATATTATACTATTAAGGTCGTCTACTATCACCATCATCAATATAATGAAACTAAGAGTAGTTTAACCTGTGCAACTGACTCCTCAAACTCAGTCGGCTCCACATCCTTATCCTTCTGAATCTTCCTCCTCGCTGTGTACATCTTTTCAACTGAACCCATGAAAGAAAATGAGAATTAAATTTATAACACATCATTGTATCAGGTGATATAAAGTCCCCTCCAACATATATCAAAATTAAATTAGTTAAAACTCTAAAGGCAGTAAAAAAATCGAAGTTAAATTCGTACAATAGATAGTACCATACAAAAATCTACAGTTTATAGAGACAAGCTGCGTATTCTGTAGCCAGTGATAACACAAAGTTATGGACAAGCCAGATAACCAATTGAACATAACAAAGCGGGTTGTACAACTTGCAGATTGTAGCTAGATAGGATTGAAGAAATCAGAAATCCTTAAATGCTTTAAATTTCAAGCATTTTGTTGGGTATACCATTCACTGACTGACGTCGGCACTAATCTTAATGGAATTAAATGCATTAAAAGTATGATATACTTGAAACCATTCATAAGAGTAATTTCAGTGAGATGAGTGATGACAAGCGCAGGAAAAAAAGTAATTTAGGCAGAAGCAAAATGGAATCAGCACAGCCAAAACATACTACTCCAAGTATTACAACATCAAAAGAAAAAAAACTAAATTAAAACATGAAATAAGCTAAAAAAACCAATTATATGATGTTACATTTCTCATTAAAATCCCAGCTTCCATGCCAGACTAAATTACAACATAAAGTAGGCCAAAAAGAACCAAGTATATGATACTTCATTTCTCATTGAAATCGCAGCTTCCATGTCCAACTATAATCGTAACCTTCGAACATACCATGTCAAATAACAACTCTACTTCTCCATTAACAACTACGTAGCAATGCAACCAAAACAGGATCAAAACAAAAATTAACAAAATGAAAAAACAAGACGTACGATGTAGATGCTACAAATCAGATTAACAAAAAAATGAAGCAGTAGAAGCTTATCGGCAATGCCGACAAAGAAAGTCGAGAGCTGTTCGAACCTGGTCGAGCTTATCGTTCAAGGACGGGAAGGCGACTGCCGAAAACCCTAAAACTGGGAATGGAGGAGTGCGGCGAAAGCGCGAGAGGGCCAATTTACATGAACAAACCAACGGGTGGATGAGCTCGCTCTCAGTCGTTGAACGGTCCAGCTTAATCAACGGCTCAAATCGTCAAATACCAAGCCGGGCAAGGCCCGCCGGCCCAGCCCTTAAAAAATGTGGGTTAGGGCCTCGTACTTTTTAGACCCGCATTAAATAGAGGCTATGTATGGAACATATAGCCTTACATTGATTTTGATTTTTTTTTGCAACATTACATTTGTTAGGATTGAGAGGAGCCAAAGAGGCGGTTATTTATTGTAGCAAAAAGAAAAGAGGTAATTATTTAACTTGCAAGTCACCGTTAGGAAGTATTCTACTCTCTCCATCCAAAAAAATACTTGATAATATTAGAAATGAGTTACATTTATTGGCTATAGGGAATCCAGTTACTCCCTCCGGTCACTTTTAATAGACACAGTTATTTTCAAATGAACTAAGAATTTAACTCATTTGAAAAAAATTGAGTCTATTAAAAGTGATTGAAGGGAGTACTTAATATTTAATAATTAATTTGTTATTTTTCCTAAAAAAAAAGGGAAAAACTAGCCTGGCGTTGTAGCCCATCAGATTAGTGGACCACGTGATATGTGGTATTGCAAGCTCTATTCTAAAAAACAAGAAGTCCACTAAAAGATAAACAACAAAAAAATTGGAAAAAAACCGCAGCCCGGCCCTAGCCAGCTTATGGTCGGGCTAAGGCCGGACTTATGGAAGCCGGCCTATGATAGGGTCGGGCGTGGGCCGAGCTCCGGCCCGGCCTCATGCTCGATAACGTGGACCCCGCGTTCCGGAAACCCGTCCATGTTGCATGCCCCTCAGTGTTCCCCCGCCTTGTCCGCAAAGAAGCAAGCTTTGCGGCTGGACTTGCCTGTGATTGGTTCAGATTCAGTTTGAAATTCAGTTTTAGATTGAGATTGAGATTGAGATTGAGATTGGGATTGGGATTGAGGTTTGGAGATGGGGAGTAATGAGGAAGAGAGTAATCAGAAGAAGCTGGAAGTGTTTGTGAAGATTGGAATACACTCGCCAACGCCAAGGTCACCGCCGCTCTGACCGCAGTTATCCAGGAGGTGAGACCCTTCTGATTCCAAATGCCTACGAATTTATTCGATTAGCTGTGCATTTGATTGCGTTGTGGGTACTCAAAGTTGGAGCTGCGTTTTTTGTTTCTTTTTTCATTGGGAAAAAGGAAATAACAAGTTAAGGACAAAATTCATGTAAGAAGGGTGTTAGTGTTCAAAATGGTGGAACTTTTCTGTTGTTATTGTTTGAAATGTTGAAATTTAGCTGTAGTTATTGTTTGAAGTGTTGAAATTCACCAACTAAACAAAAAAGAAATGTTGGAATTGACAAAGGTTTACCTTTTTTTTGCTATTGTTTTGAAATTGTTTGGGAAAGTTATGCGTATATGGTACTCTCTCCGGTCTATTGTAGTATCTGATTTGAGGGGGGGGGAGGAAATTGTTCCATACTAATTAATAGTCGTAGTTTTCTCGATTCATATGGCTGGGGATTTTAAAAAGAGACTCAAAAAACTCTTACACATTGTGGAGGAACTCTGATTAGATAGGGTTTTTTTAAAGGATGATGCTTTTTGGACTATCCACTTGTGTGCCCCATCGTTCATAAAAATCACCATTTTGCCTAGATGCACTTCCAAAATGGAACGAAGGGACTATGATAATTATCTGCATACAAATATCTACCTGAGGTCTTGAAGTTATTACAATTATGATTTCCCTGATTTTTATACGTGTGGCTGCAGTGATGGTAGTTTGATCCGTTTAGATCGGCTTGAGCATCATGTGAGAGAAGAGCTTAACAAAACAGCACCTCGCACTATGGTTGTGCTGCATCCTCTGAAGGTACATTTGAAATTTTGTAAATGTTTTTGGTTATAACTATTTGTTCCACTACTTTGAACTGCTTTTTTCTTGTTTTAGGTCGTTATAACAAATCTAGAGGGTGCATCCATAGTTAATCTTGAACCTAAGATGTGGCCAGATGCTCAGACAGATGATGCAACTGCTATTTATAAGGTATTTACGTTTCAAAATTGTGCACATGAACCTGTACCTTTCCCCTCTATCTTTATTGAAATGCAAATTTCTACGAAGTTAAGTTTCTTCGTGTTTCTCTAGTGTCTCCTTCATGTCAAGTGATTTTGCTTTTGTGTTTTCCCTAGGTCCCCTTCACGCGTGTTGTTTACATTGATCGTTCAGATTTCCGGCTTAAGGACTCAAAAGTTTATTATGGGCTTGCCCCTGGAAAATCTGTTCTTCTAAGGTCTGAACATTCCTCTGAATCTGTTCCACCATGTTTTTCCTAGTTTCCAGTTTTCACATAGTTATATCTCTGCCCACCTTATCTTTCTGCTGCATTTTCTCCAAGAGACGGTCGCTTTTATGTGCGGATACATCACCTGCGCCTCTGCCAGCACAAAAATGAAGCCTGGGGTTGAGTCGTCTGGTGAGGTGACTAAACCCCATCCATCAAATGCCCACCCATGATGAAGGTGAGAGGACAATGGGGTGGTGTTTTGAGTTGACCTGGGTCAGCCACACTGCTGAGCTCACCACCTATTGAGCCGAGAAATTATTAGGGCTGGGAAACTCATGCTCACCACCAAAAGGGTGAATGACACGACCTCCCTGGTTAACCTGAGGGCCCACAAATTGGATTTCTTATCAATCACCAATTGGTGATGAAAATAAAATCCAGGTACCCGACACGTACCTAATAACTTCTCTATTGAGCCTTTGTTTCCGTCACCAATGTCGGATAAGGCGGCAGCGGCAGTGTGTGCACACTTTTACCAACTCTCTTCATATGAAGAAAAACAGGTTTTATTGTCTGAGTATTTTTTTTTATCGCTGCATAAACATAATGATCCTTGTTCGACAGATATGCATTTCCTATTAAATGCACAAACGTTGTGTATGAGGAGGACAAGGAGACAATTGCTGAGATCTGGGCAGAATATAATCCATAAAAAAACAAAACCTAAGGTTTTACTTCTGATCATTTAGAGTGTTGAAAGTATCTATTATATCTACATATATAAGTAAAGAAGAATGCTGGCCAAGAGATAGAAAGGACGTTGAAATTGTTGATGAACCATCAAAGAAAACAATTTGTTTTTTCTCCAGGGTGTTCTTCATTGGGTTGCAGAACCACTCCAGGAGTTGAGCCTCTTAAAGTTGAAGTCAGATTATTTATCTCGGAGGTAGGTGACTTAAGAATTTTGGTGTCATTTGCTCCAATATTTTACATTAATTTACATGTTTGTTGCATTTTATTACTTCCCAAAAATTTCCTTTATGATGTACTCCTAATGACACTAAAATTATATACTTCATCAGAATCCCGCTGAGCTTGATGACTGGCTTGCCAATGTAAACCCGAAGTCCAAAGCAGTTATACCAAATGCATATGCTGTACCTTCTCTTAGTTGTGCTGTAACAGGCAACACTTTTCAGTTTGAAAGACTTGGTACGCTCTCTATTTTCCCTTACTATGACTGACATACATGGCATGGTCTATACGCATGGCAATCTATGAGTCATTTTTTAGTAGGCGATAACCAATAAAGTCCTTAAATTTGTAGTGAAGAGTGTTGTTATTTGTATGTTGATGGCCTGTTACATTTGTATATTGAGCCTATTGACCAAGTAGTTTTAAGGCTCAAGATCACCCACTTCTCTTTGTTAGCTCCACTTGTTTTCCTCTCCTGCTGAACTCTGAATATGGGATGAAACAACTATTTAATGCTGGTAAGTAGGAAGATAAGGTTGGTCAGTGAAGGAGAAAGGTAATCTCTTAGTTTTTGTTCTTTTCTGTGGCAGTGTGATATCTGCCGGGTATATATTAAATTCTAACTTAGTAGGTAAGTTAAGAGTATGTAATAGTTCATTTTGATCTTTTTCCCGTCAGATTATGGTGTCTGTCCTTTTCAACTCTGGTTTATTCATAGGAAAGACGTTTGAAATTAGGTGTCAATGACCTATTGAGACACTGCAGGTTCTTAGGCCCAATAACTTTACTTCTAGGCTGTACGCTTTTGCTGCTCTGCAGATTCCTGCTACACTCTTTTGCTGCCATTCTTATGCTCTTCCCTCTCTCCTCTCTCCTCTCTCCTCTCTTTATTTATCTTTGGTTTGCATTTAGTAGAAAAGATTTTGAAGTATGCAAGTCTTCGAGAAAGTACTTTTTATATCTTTTCTAGGTCAATATTTCAGTGGAAAGCATGACTGTCTTTTACAAGGAATGTTTTATTTTCCATTTTTTTTAGATTTTTTCACTGACTACTATTTTTCTAACAAAGCTTTAAAGTACATGATAGGGAAAGTGTGCTCTCCTTTTACCACTCCCCAACTTCGATGCAACTATTTTGGGCCTGTTTGGCAGCAGGGAATAGGTTAGATTTTAGAAGAATCCAGTTTCCAAAAGAATCTAGCTTTCACTTCATTGACTTTTCTCAATGGCATTTGTTATAATTTTGTAAAAAGGACATGAGTAATTAATAGGGAAAAAAACGTTTTAAATCATGAAAATGTGTTTTTCCTTGTTAATTATCCCTGCCTTTCATGTTTATTTACAAAACATGCCATCGGACCCTAAATTCTTCTCCCAAAGCTACTTCTTCCCAACCAAACACCCTGATTCTTCTTCAAGCTTTTTCCCTAAAATCCAGATTTCCCACTCATAAAATCTCCAACCAAACAGACTTTTTTTCTAACGGAATGGTTGGAAACTAGGTAAGGGTGATGAGAGCTGCTAATAAGGATGGATCTAATTCTATTTATGAAGCAAATTTAGGTTTGCCGTGTGCTGTAGATACAGAATGTCTACAAATATGTCTTGCAGAGAAGTGTAATAACTAGATTGCTTACTTTATCTTTTAATCATGGTTTGAAGTCCATCAGTTGATTAATTTTTGTCTTTTCATTTTCCAGGTTACTTAACTGCGGACCCAGATTCAACCCCTGAGAAACTAGTCTTCAACAGGACCGTAACACTTAGAGATTCTTATGCGAAGGCAGGACAAAGATAGATGCTAGATATATAAATAGTACGTATGTCAGCAACTTTTAACTTAATGAATATGGTAGAGGAATAGTAAGAACACATTGATCTTGATACATTAGTTAAGAAACATGCCATAGTGGGCCATCTTCACACATACACACAAATAGCTTATCCTCTCCCAACCCCACGACACACTTCACCTGATGCTGAAATATCAGCCTTGGATGCCATGGGACCTAGTGCGGGAGTTAGCAAATGACAGGGAACTTCCAACTCCGGCTGAGGTGATTTACAAGGAATTCTGTGTACTCTTGCGCTTGTTTTGAAAGGCTCATGCACTTGAGCTATTTTGTATAGATTGTAAAAAGTTTACTAGTCTCATGACATTATTTATTTCCGTAAAAACTTTGCTGGTTTTTCCTTAGTGGACTGTGGCTCATAACTTTTCATGATGGCGAGTTGAACTCAAATAAAGCCAAGATTGTAGGGATTTAGATAACAATGACTAAAACAACTTCTATTGTGTATATCATTAATGTAGGGTGGAAATTTTAGAATCATACAAGCTCGCAAGCCTGAACCCTGTGCAATCACTGAACTAGAGCAGAGACGCAACTCTCGAGTCTTAGCCAAGCGGGGTACTACATTGATTCAGCTCATGTAGTGCCCGAAGCCTGTGAGGAGCGAGACATTTCACCCACCCCTTAAAGAGGCATCATGTGTAGAAGAGGGATCACCAGATTCACCACACTATAAAAGAATAGAAAGAGGGTACTTTACTACTCTGGAAAGAGGAGGCTTCCTTGAAGAAGGGGGATCGCCACACTGGAGAGGGGGGACTTGACCGTGTGGAGTTTGTCCCAGTCCCAAGGATCTTTACTGGTATAGGCTAGAAACCAAGTTTGCACTAGCAGCTTATGCACTATCATATATAGATGCCCAAGTAGTTTTTTTTCTAATATACTGGTCAATCCTTGTATGTTACCTTCCATTTCAAAACACAGAAAAAAAGTATCACTCCACTGTGCATTCCTCCTGGTTATCACTCTTTGTTATCCTTCCCCCTTCAGTCAATTACGACATTGATATCTAAGCAAGTTGATATATTGTAGGATACTTATACAGTTATATAAGGGATGAGTTTACATGAGATCGTTCTCATATAAGGAGCATGAGGCCAATCTTTATAGCCGTTAGATTCCGATCGGAGGGTGGATATCAAATCAGTGGGTAGGTGAGTGTGTCACATCAAGAAGTGGGTGAGATCATTATAGATATTTATAGCCGTCAGATCAAGATCCAATGGCTACGATTCAAAGTGGCCTCATATAAGCAATATGAGAGCGATCTCATATAAACTTTTCTGTACAAATTTTGAGTCGATTATTGAATTATTGAATTTTCAACTCCTATTTTATAATAAGAAAATTCGAACTTGATCGCTCCAGCCGGACCAGCCCTCATGTGACATGGATGGTTTTATTGCCATTGGTGTACAGATAACTAAGCACATAGCGTCATGCAGACTTAAGCCTATCGACAAGACAAGGCTACCTACCTCGTAGGTGTGCTGTACCTAAGTCGCCGATCAAGACTTCAATAGGATGATGATGAGTACTTGGCCCCGAAAATAGGTCATTCTTACGTTTTTATGAGGGAAAATGCTCCTGCTTTTTTTTTTTCACGGCCACCTCACATGCTAAGCTAAGTGTATTGCAATGCTGTGTGCCCCATTTTCCATTCATTTCCTCACACTAGCACGTGAGATCATGGAAAATCGTCTCGCCGATATATCGGTATCGCCACTAAACCGATACATCGATACCAACCCGTATCGTTTTTTCGAAAAATTCCAAATATCGCCGATATATATCGCCGATTTTTTTTGTTTTTTAAAAAAAAACCTTTCATGTTTGTTTTCTATGCTAATATGCATATTTTGAAATTTATTCTTTGTTTAAATCAGTATAACTCATTTTAGAAGCTAGATTGTGAAAATATACGGTAAAAACTAGTTTTTAACTACCGATATTTTTTTACACAATATCTCCGATATATCTCCGATATTTCGTCTCTTAGGCCGACCGATATTTTACCGATATCCGATACGACATTCCATGCGTGAGATTGGCCGCGATAAAAAAGCGGGAGGAATAGCACTATTTCTTAATCTTTAAATTACAAATGAACAGTGGATATGAAAGTCCCTTCCCCCGAATGATAAGCTGCAGGAGAGTCTAGTCCCTTCACGGGTCTACTTGACAACGAAAGGTGCATGTTTATTGGGAGGAGGCTGATTCATAAAAGTGGGCAAGCCTGGTGGAGCATGATCCTCCCCCCTGGGGATAAGGTGCTTGAGATTTGAGAACGACCATGGAGTCGAATCAAATCTTCTCAAAAGTGATCCTTTACGTGATTCTTTGAAACGGCCCTTGAAGCACTTGGCTTCCAATCACGCTTCTTGTTGATTCAGCGTGGAGAAAGTAAATACTCCCTTTGTTCGATATTAACAGTCCCATTTACTCTCTTTTTTTTTTAAATAAACTTACATATTTGTGTCTGATGGACGGGTTTTTTTTTTTTTGGTTGAGAAATATGCTGGATTAAGCAGAAATCAGCACCATACAATAGTGTGTGTTGGTATGATGGCTAGGACATAACTCGGATAGGTGGAGGTCTTGAGTTCCAATTCTCACTCCATTGGCCACCCACACGGCTTATATCGTCATTATTGAGTGCATCTGATGTGTATCAGTATGCCCTGGACTGAAGAGGTTAAGAGGCCAGTTGCCTTGCCCTTCTAGTAGGAAACGAAAAAAAAAATGAAACACTCGTCTCATTTTTTGCCGCCTGCTTAGCATAGCCTGTCCGAAAATTCAAACTACAAAGGACTTGACAATGAAACTTCCGCTATATTCTCTTCAAAATATTACACAATATTGTTGCAAATGGTTATACGCAAGCTGGATGAGTCAATGCTTCGAGAGCTTTTATCAGAAGGATCAATCCCAGAGGTAGGGCGGTGGGGAAGTGAGGGTGGTCAATGTTTCATAAATTGGAAGCAAGCCCCTTGGTCAGAGCAAATGAAAGTTGGTCCATCTCTAAATGATCATGTGCTCTGTACTCACCAGCCTAATAAGTCACAACAGGATAAAAGGTGCCCTTTTCAGCCTATTCGGTTTGGTTTGGTGCAGTTAGACTGGTCAATACCATGGACGGAAGAAGTAATTAAAAATATACTTGAGCACAGGCTCAATCTGGCTTAAATGTGTAGAGTGGCCATTTCTTTTCGGGTAGAACCCTCATATGATGAATGTGCATTTTTGCATTTGATTAGGAGATATCCACATGAAAGTTGAAACATTAAATGGCTGCATGAGACCTTATGTTTTTCACGTGAATGAACTAACCTAAGTTAGAAGACAAAATCAGTGGCATGTTGTTGGTACCACGTTTGGTTAGAGGCTAAAAGCCATTTAACGGAAAAACATAATCGTGCTCTCTTGTTTTTCTGATAGGAAAATAACATAATCATGCTCTTTGTTTTTCTGATAGGAAAACAACATAATCGTGCTCATAAACACACAAAACAGCACATGTTCATAAAAACCTTGAAGGGGGGGGGGGGGGGGGGGGGGTGAGGGTGATGGATGAGGAAGGGAAGTCCAAACAATTGTAGAGAAGCTAATGAAAGAGGCCACGAATACAGCTATTCCTTTGTCCATTATCAGACTTTTATTTCAATTGATGTGATGTTATTCTGTAATAGTGTGCTACTCCCCATGATAGCAACTCAATCCGGTCACCATCTGAGGAAACTTATGGTTTATGCAGCACATATTGACCTGCTGCTAGGGAAATGAACAAACAAGAATTAAGACTTGTGACATGCTTTTGAGGTTTATTTATGACCTCGGGAGATTAGATGTGGAAGAAGTTCACAACGCTGGCGTTTTGCATTTTTGAGACTACGCCACGGAGGGAGCCATGTTGCACTTAAGTTACAAAATGCCAGAGTGGTGGATATAAATAGTTCAAAAAGAAAAACACAAACACCAATAAAAAAAGCTGAAGTGCTGAACTTATATATGCTTGGTGGTCAAACGGGCTGATTGACAGTTCCGCCCACAATTATCATTGGTTTGAATGACATTCTTGACCAGAAAACTTAGATCATTGTTATGTTACCAACTTCTTACTTGCTAACAAATTTGATTATTATAAGGGTCCTGAACTTGATGTGGCAGGCACGTAGCACTTTGGCTGAAGGAGTGTGATAATGGAACTTTAAAGTATGTAGATATTAGCTTCATCTAATTTCTTTGACAAAAACAAAGTAGACAAAATTCAGTTGGTTCCTTCATTACAATAATAAAAAAATTTATGGACCGATTAAGCACTAAACCGTAAACCCTACCATATTTGGCCGTCTGATAAGTTAATTATAGATTAGCTTGTTGTTTGATATTTATATAATTCCCTAGAGGTATTTTTTTATAAGGAAAACTCACACACCCTTTGTATGTCAATGGGATTCAATCATTGGGCCTCTCCCACAAACGAAAGAGATCCAACCATCCCGACTATGGTTATATATTTAGGGGTGTTCAAGAACACGGATGGACATGGACAATCGGCCATTCGAAATGTTGGCGTGGGCTGTCCAGTCCGTCCGCATCTGTCCACCATTTTCCGTGCAGACAATGGACATCTGCGGATGCTGAATGAACAATAGTCTAAATTTTTGAAATATCTACTTCCTAATTTCTATACTAAGAAAATCAATTTTTTGTTCATAAAATCATCCATAGTACATAAAAATATATTCATGCATGTAAGTTCAACATCTAATTTAAGAAAAAGTTTATGAGACTTGTCTCACATGGTTGGCATGAGCCAAAGAAAACTTGAGCTGTTGGATCTTGATCATCTAACGGTTCCACTGGCAGATGATGATTCACATTCACCTGCCTAGTGATTTGACAAGCGCCATCAAGTTAAAATCCGGCGGGTCAAGATGACTTGGCTCATGCAAACTTCATGAGACTTGTCTCATGTAAAATGGACTCATTTAAAGATCTATAGTTTATAAAAGCATTCATGGTTCATAAAAACATGTCCCCCACATTAAGTTTAACATCTAATCTATAATGGGTTCACGGAAACAAACATCCTTCGTGTCCGTGGCACCCTATTAGTACGAACAAATAGGTATTGTCCATGTCCGATCTGTTGTCCATACGGACCATCCGTTAAATTGTTGACAGAAATACCCCTCATTATATTGACCCTAGAGATGCATGGTTGTTATAACTTTTTCCCAACCAACCTTTATATTTCCCTCCTGCCATATTGGTCTTTCTTGTGAGTTCTCTTTTCAGGTTTTTCAAAGTCTTATATAGATTACACGTTCTTAAATTATTCATTCTTTGGCACACAGATTCTTAGGTTCTTCGACTGTGACTTTCCTGAAGTCATTTATGTGTCCTGTTTGTGTGACAATCTACTTTTGTTAACCCTCTCGTACCCTAATTAGGGACAAATTAGTTGCTTCAGCTACTGAATTGATCTTCAATCATATAACGTTATCTTATTAGGTTTTTCGAAATTGATTTTGAAAAACCAAATAGGACACTTAATACGGGACAAAGAGAGTAGCATAATAAGCAAATTTTACGGTAAAAATATTAAGAATATTAATTAAAAGGATTCTTGTGCATATCCCTTTTTCAGCATTATGGAAATGTACCCTTAAAGGCGTTTCCTTTAAACATAAAGGCCAAACAACTGACATTGAACTAAAGTCTAAAACGCCGAAAAATAAAAAACTTTTGGTATCGAACTTTGAGATGACAATTTTCTCACAGTAAATTTCACAAGTGGTCTTGGAAACTCATCCATGTCCCACAACTTGTAGCCATATCGTCGACCCAGTCGTCCTCACTCATGCAGCAGTACTCCAAGGCCGAGATATTATCAATCTGGAAGGGTGTCGATGCAGACGCATGGTTAAAAATCCCAACATCATACGGAGTACTACCCACGTGTGAACTTATATCAAATGGATAATTGCACCCCATCCCCATGTTGCTTAAAGTACTAGGATTCTTCGCCGAGAGTTCTGACATTTCATGGATTTGGGTCCCCATCAAAGAGCCAGGCGAGATGTCATAGCCGCTATTCTCCAGCAAAGACGCGTCAGAGAAAACACTCAATGAATCAGTGTTGTGCTCGTAAATTGCCAAGTGTTCTGGAGCTGCTGTGGCCTGAGGAGGTTGATTGAGGAGATGAGCGGGTTCTGAGTTAATCAGAGATTTATTGGAATGGGCAGAAGCGGATTGCATCTGCTGAAGCAGCCTGGGGATCCAGAGGCAACGAACTGTATCTTGAAACCTTGTGCTATTTGAGTCGATATTGAGTTGCCGTGCATGCTTCTGGACCCTCGTTCGCCAGTAGTTTTTTATCTCGTTATCTGTTCTTCCTGGGAGATACTGTGCAATTTTGGACCACCTGAATCATCAATTAGACATGTATCTCATGATTAACATGTCCATACAACGTGCTTGAAGAAACAAAACGCATGAAACAAATAGACTTTCTGGATGAAGTGGATGATAACAGCCTAATAGCTTTTCTACCCATCTTGGTATTAAGGAAAAAGGCTACCGATCTTATGGTCAGTGGTTGCAATTGATTTTGGATTGAGAAATGAGATGCATTGATGGAGGACAATGAGGCCACTTGCGTCTTATGATGGGCTACAGTTGAATCAGAGGTGTTGAAGTGACTCTAAAAAAAGTACTACTACTCACGGTGCAATAATTGGCAATCCTACTTGAAAGCTGCAGCAAGGAAATTAAGTAACAGAGAGTGGAGCACATTACCTGTTTCCCCACCTTGAGTGGAGTTCAAGAATCAAAAGCTGCTCTTGGGGGCTAAGGTTCCCGCGCTTGACGTCTGGCTTCAAGTAGTTTAGCCATCTCAACCTGCAACTCTTGCCTGTTCTTCTCAAACCTGAGCCACTTATTAGTGTCATATATATTGTGATTACAATATTCCCTTAACACAAATGCAAAACACAAGTTATGGATCTGAACTACGTAGCGTAAAAGAATGAATGAATGATAAGGTCATATATGGAGCTGAACTCAACCTGAAGATCGAGCAAGCAGATTCCAACGCCCTTCTCCATGACAAGCAATGTAATGAAGAAGAAGACTGTCTTCTTCAAGAGTCCATGGCCCTTTTCTCACCTCGGATTCTCCAGCAGCCATCCCTTTTTCCTTTTTTTTTTTACCTCGAAGAAGACTTGAGATGGAATAGCTAAGGGGCAGAGGTAGAGAGACAATTGATATCCTTTATATATAGGAATTAGAAAGCATGAAAGAGCGGCTACAAACTAAAGACACCACACTTGAGTTCCCACGCTCGCCATCTATTTCTGAATATCTTTGCGGAAGTGAAAAATGACTCAATTAATTTTTGCAAGACTTGAACGTCACACACTGTGTAACTTACATCAAGAGAAAGGCCCACTTCTTGAAAAGGATAGCCGTGTTCCGTGGCGATTTCTTCATGTATATTGGTCTTTTTTTCTAGATTCTCTTCTTAAAATGAAGCGTGTTTGACTGAAAGAAGGGATCGCCAGAAGGACTTTGATACTAAACTAGAAGGTGGGTCTTTTTAAGATATCCGATGTTATCAAAATTTGACTGCAGTGAAGATGTAAAAGAACTGTGAAGCAGCTTTATATGCATGTCTTCACCGTAGAGGAACACTGCATTTTTGTATCGGTTGCTGACTTGTTGTTCCTCCAGAGCTACCAGACAGTGGTATCAAGAACACAACCTTGATGTGAGTATTTTGCAGCTAAATTTGACCTCAAACATGCACCCGGAGTAGTTAAAGAAGCATATATACGATCTGAATCATGATAAGCCCTTGACTAGTTGCCAGCATGGCCGGAAATGGGGATCATGCTAGCAATACAGAGGAATACGATTACTCTTTAATGTACTCTATAAGTATCATCTGTACAAGAAGTTCATATATCCATTGGGCCCAGCCTTCACATCGATCTTTTCTTCTTCTTTTTTCACTTGATTTTCATTAAAAAATTCATGACCTAATTATAACGCAAAAAATTTCAGAGATAATAGCAAATCTCTATTGATCGATAGCTAATATGCTTCTGAGAGTAGCACACATGGATAGCAGCAAGTCTAAGATATTATGTAGAAGTTCAACAGTGAGGTATGACATGATAAAACGACAAATAGTTGGCACTTGTCTTAAAACATAACAAAAGTGTATATAATTGACGACAATTGATTTGTGAGTATGTTTCTCAAAGATGGTAGGTCGGGTCACTCATGGGCTTCTTAGCATAGCAGCACCTGTTTTGGCAGGTTGCCGGTTTTTTTATTTTGTTCCTTATACCTTCACTTGATAACATCCAGAGGGGATTGACAACAAATACGCGACTAAGGGATCTGGGCCATAAAAATGATCACATCTTTGTCTGGTGAGTTGACGTAAGTCGCTAGACGCCAGAGTTCCAATGGAATCATTGATATAATCATCAGTTGCTTTAAAATCATCATTCAGAGATCTACTATTCATTTTCCTGGATAATTGGTGCCCTGTACAGCTTCCACCCCCATTGCCTCAACAAATCACGTCACTTCGGTTGCTGAAAAATCCCAAAAATCCACTTCCATATCCACTAACCAGCATGAGGTATTTCAGCTGGTTGGATGTTTTTGATTTGTCACGCCCCAAACGGCCCCTTAATCAACGCTCAAGCTCATCAATGTGACATCCATGGTTTCAGGTGGCTGGAGCAGATCTTTATTCTGACCTTACTTCATTTACCGGGATCAAAACTCTTCTCTTTTGTTTTTCGGTACTAAGAGGCCTTCTTATGGGGCAGAGAGTGTAGATCATTGAGGGCGGGTCACATCCGTAGCTAAGAATGTAAAAGAGAAAAAGGGAGTGTGGAGAGCAGCCACTTATATGAATTATGGTCAATAGCTAAGTTGGCCAATGCATCGGTAAATGAATTTACCTAATGTAGACACGAGAGAAGACGAAAGAGCCAGGTACATAGTAATGGTCATTAGCTGCTGTTGGAATAGAGGTGCCAATCGCAACAAGTTTAGTCATTTCCTTACTGCTTTTGCATTGGCTCTTCCTTCGGAACCTGAATTTGTCATGTAAGTATCCAACCTGCCTTTCACTCCCTCATCATGGTCTATAACTTATACTTCCAGGCCATTTGCAAGGTGCCTTCATGCACCAAAAAAAAATAATGCCCTAATATCCTAACATTTTCGTGCAGTATTAGTTTGATGGCATCTGCACAGGACTAAATTTTTGCTCCCTTAAAATGTCATAGAGTCGTTCATGTTCAGATGCACCTTGAGCTCTGCACTTGACAGAAACAAAAGTGCATATTTAACGGCAACAAGACAAAACATTGAGAGCATCATCAGAAAAAAACGGATATAAGCCACAAAAAACTCAAAATTTAATTAGAAGTTAAATCAGATAACTTTTTGTTGGTTCAAACATTCTAGCCATGACAGTGTTGCCCGTGCTCCTTTCTCCCATGCAACATCAAGCATCATCTCATGTGCTACGCCTTCAGTGCACACTGGTGAGACCCCATAAAACTTTGCCGTTTCTTGGAGACCTTCGGCGTCCTGCAAGTCATTATTCATAGGTCCTCTATCATACATAGCATAAGCTGAAGATAGCAATTACCTATTTGTTCTACTTGATGCAGTAAAAGAATTATCACATGATATTCAGAAAACGGTATCTCCTGGATTGCAGATATTGTACAGTATCATTTCAGTTTTGATGTCAGGAAACTTAGTTGTGGTTCGGCTATTTTCACAAGTAAGCAAGCAACTACTTCATACTCAAATTATCCAAACAAAAAACTGCATCATACTTAAGGGAATGGAACATATACTGACCACTATGAATTCTTTACTAGCTCCTAGCACAAGTACTTGAACAAGATCTTTGGGCACTGAAGGCGGAGGCAATGATGCATTGAGCTTCTTAAAATCAAACAATGACAACCTTGAACTTTCTTTCATTAACACTTGATAACTGTGAAATAAAATGAAAGTTTAAAACTGTTACTTGTATACATTTGGAGAAAGTATTTAGACAAGAAAGTGGTGGAATTGGACTTCTTTGTCTAATTTTATGTACTTAATATGAATTTGGCACATTCTTATATCTATATAACAATTCAGATTTCTTTTAGTAAATATTACTGACATGTATTACATATATTGGTAGGAAAAGCTTCTTTTAAATATATTGATGCACTAGGGCATCCTCCATTCTTGCTGAGAAAAATGTTTCCTTACAGAGAGGCAAAGAATTTGAAAAACCTTTTGCAGCCAAGCTGACAGTTACCTGACATAGTCCAGATATAATTTTGTGAAAGTTCATTAGTATCAGCTATAAACAATGAAAAAGGAGAGCAACTAGACGGAAAAAAAAAATTGTCTATAGAGCAGTATTTAGAAAAATTTATTGCCATTTGCGTAGACGCAGGCCAGGATTGTCTCCAAGGAAGGCAGGACAGAAGAATTAAAAGAAAAAATACTTTCCAAACTTTAAGACTTTCTAATTCTGCTATTCTAGTAAAGACAGTCAGAAATACTTCAAGTTCCCTGGAGGTGAGTGAAGTACCTTAAAAGCAGCAACCGGCTTTGACAGCAGATAACGCCACACCAGCCCACTTGATCATGCCAAAACAAGGCATTAGCAATGATCTTCACACTCTTATAAAAAAAGATAAATGAAGCTACAGAGTACAAAGCAGCTGGTAATCACCCGTTCCCTGAAGGAGGCATGAGCAGACCAGGACTGCTCCTCCAAGTAGTGGGTGTCTTTTACCCATCTCTGCAATTTCCACGTAGACCAATATTACACTTTATTCTGTACAAAACCGGGACAACGAAACAGAATGTGCAAATTAAACACATGACAAAATCACCCACCATAACTTGATGGTATATTAGAGACATACTGCATAGCCATACTTGAAATGTAGGATTGGACAATTAACCCTCCAAATGAATGTCCAATAAGCACCGGTGGCAACTCAAGTTCTTTATGAATGAAGTCAGCGATGTCCGAGGCGTGTGTCTACTGCAGGATTTTTGGATAAAATGGGCATATAATATAATAAGGAATGAGATGCCAACATTTTTTAGGAGAAAAAAAACTTGACGATTTGGTGCACAGATTCAGAATCTGAGTGCTTATCAGACCAAGCAAACCCAGTTTGAGATGTCTAGACTCAAATAGCATCACCAACAGCAGACTAAACAGAAGGAAAAGGGTGCGGGTGCAAATCCAATTGCAGGAAAACTTAAAATTAATATCTTAAGTACCTGAAGAGTACCAGCTGCCGTCCCTGCAGGAACATCACTTTCTCCCTGTCAGATGAGAAATACGTAAATACAAAACATAAAAACCGGAGCCAAAATTCCTAGTATTTGAAGCATTGATTCCAGTGACAAGTTGACAACAAGGCCTTTGCATGGCGAACAATTTCTTTCGACTTATGGAAAAAATCAGCTCCGTGATTAGAAAGTTCGAAACGTCAAAGACTCAAAGACAACCATGTATCACAAGTATGCGTGTTCTATCTGTTTTACTTCACCTTTCCCTTGAAAGGTCCATGCTTCTCGTGTAAATACATTTTGAAAATGATTATATAACTTTTCTGATTTGTTGTTTGGAAGAAGATAGCGGTAATAGTTTCAACGTAGACTACTATGAGATCACTAAAAGTGCATAACACAGTCTCACACTCTCGCTCATTCAGTCGCAGTATACAAATCCCACATAACTGAGTTACTCTCTATCAAATATCAACAGTTCTTCACCATTGATAGCTTCAATTCATACTGTTATGGGTATAAGCTTAGCACAAAACCAAAAATTGGAATAACGACACGATGTAATCCAAAAACGAAGACATTCTCTAAGTTCACCATCTTCTGACATTGGCATCGATAGGCAATGAGAAATCACCTGGCCTAGAAGGCTGAGAGCATAGCAATCATATCCGGAGCCGGAGAAAAAGGGCAACCAATGTGGTGCCCAGCACCAAGCGGCATGGAAGCTTACATGCAGGAAAACCAGAGGCGGTCATGCTGGGCTCCTCTGCTCCAAACCCTTTTGGGAGATGACCTCCATCCTCATACAGATAGGAGCTCGTGAAAGTAACGACGCTGACCTTTTGGCCACTTTGGGGCGAGAAGCCGAGCAGGGGAAGCGCCGGCTGAATCCAGGGCAGCCATGGCCACGCTCACTGGCTTCCTCCTCTGATCTGCTTATGAGTTGGGAATGGATTCATGTAAATAGGCCCAGTACATAAACAGTAGTGTGCAAGGCTAAATTGGGCCTGGACTATCTTTGAGAGAACACTGCGTGCTTTGGGCCGCGAGAATAAACCGATCTACTTATCTGTCTGTCATTCTTTATTATAAATAAATCATAAAAAAAGCTGAGGATGATAAATATTCCCAAAGAATAAGGATTAAGGTATGCTGATTGTTGCCCGAGCAGTTTATGCGGCACAAAGTATAAGTGGGTATGAAGTGCACACTGAACAGTGGATAGATCAGCATCCTACGTGATTTGTTTATTGTATTTGAAAATCAACTCTTGAAGGCAGTCAGGCAGACTCACAGTTACGATTAGTGGTACAAAAATGGGACAAGGATGGCCTTACAGCCATGCATGCTTGCCTTTTATTAAGAAAAACTGACTAAATGCTAATTTCATTCTCCAGGATTTCTTCTTAGTTTCCCGAGTCTTGATCTTGGTCTCCTAAACTCTTAGGTAGAGAACATGCAATTGCCCGGTAATCTCTACAAGATATGGTCATTAACAGTGGAGGTTGTTGTTTTGGATGTTCCTTCTGAGGAATGCCTTGCAGAGTGCTTGCAGCTGCTCTTGGTCTGGCCTGGTCATTTGGAAGCTCTTCATTGCTGCATTTGCAGACTCATCCTGTGAGCACAGATAGAGCATTCTCAAACTAATTAAACCAAAAAGATTTTACGAAATCAAAGATTAAAATGCTGTAGAATTAGCTTTAGCAAAAAAATTCCCAGATAATGGTTTCTTTAAGTGCTATCCATCATTTGCTTATCTATAATTGACCTAACTGAAGCAGGCAATTCCTACAAACGTATATTCATAGCTTATACATACACTGACGGCATTCGCACACAGTCGGGTATACATAATATCTCGCATGACATCCTCACAAAACTCTGGGTGGGCATTGTATGCCAAGAACATCTTCACCGACCGAAAACATTTCAACATCGACTTTATCTGAAGAAGCTAAAACCACAGCATCTGGAGTAGCATTAAACACCTGACGAATTGTATAAGGTGTTAATATGACAGAAAAACATTTCATAGTGTTAAGTCTAATGCAATGTATAAATTGACTCATTTCTGCAGTCACAAGGAGTTGGCAATCAAGCTATGCAAACCTGGATGCCAAGAGCAATTAACTGCTGGTGAGCAACGAAGAAGATACTTGCAAACCACAACCAGAAACACCAAGCAATCCAACAAACAGGAACAACACCAAGCGGACTCTTATCTAAACTGCAAGCATTTACTAAAAGAAATGTGCATTAAGTATTACATCTGTGTCTTCTGAATTTCATATTGAAGTCCCGTTCACTCACATTGGCAATCAATTCAAGGACAAAATCAGGGATGGGAGGTGGGATATGACTCAAAGCTTTCACACACCTATATATGTTACACATAGCTGAAGTTCTACTTTACGAGAGGCTCTCAGCCGCTTGGTGGATCTTAAGAGGGAGCCAGACCAAAATTACTCCTTGGCCTTAAACATGACTCTCATTCGACAAGAAAATTAGCTTGATTGACTCTTAAGCATGAGAATTGCATTAATGAACCAGAAACCTACTGATACTGAGCACCATAATGAACAAAATGAAGCAAACACCATCCAAGAGTTATGGTACTTCATATATGAAGAAAGAAAGAATCGGCAAGTCAAAAGAACGAAGACGAATACAGCGTAACGATTCTATTTCCATGAGATTCCCCAGCATCGTGTTTCCTAATTAACATTGTCGACATTTATTAGGAGATAGACCCTGCTCTGATGCCATTCCAGTTAACCATACTTCACCTAACATCTAAAGCTACAAGGATTGGGATTGTTGTGTAGAAGTAAAAATAGATTTAGAGTAAATTTGCCTGGTTGGCACGAAACGCATCCAACAGAGGAGGCTTAGGGGCTGTTTGGTTCATGAATCTGGCAGCAAATTCAGCCTGCATTTGGAGATAACAAACTGAATCATGTTTGGTTCATGAATTTGGGCTAAATTTTTTAATTCAGCATAAAAAATGATTCTCTCCCAATTCATACTTAATTTGTGAATCTTCTCACGGGGAGATTCACCAAATTGAAAATTCAGCAACCAAACGACATTCCCATTTTATACCAATTCAGCTTGAATAAGTTCTCTCTTAATTAAGCTTCAAATTCATTCAAATTCACTAACTAAACAACCCCTTAATTTACTATTTACTTGGTCTTGATGACACTTGATAACATTGAGATTAGGAGGTAAGCTCACGCCATGACACGCAGATATGGCTTCCTTCTCCGGGCGAAGCCTCTTCACACCGATCTGTTGGGTTTTGGGTTGGGTAGTGGGTAGTGGGCTCAAATTTTAGTAGTGGATTAAAGCCCACTAATAGAAATCTCATATTAAGCTCATATTCATTATTTGATTGAATTAGGAATTGAATGAAATTTTATTTTTATTTTATTTTTGTATTTTGCTAAATTTTGATAGAAAATGAAAAGAAATCTCTATGTTAGGAGATTTATTTAGTCCTACATAGGAAAGACACATTGGTGTGATAGGATATATATAAAGAAGTTTTTTTCTCATTGTATATATTATTAATGTGGAGACTCTCCCCAAACGAAAGTGTATACATTCGTGGGTGCACCTTCACACATCATAGTGCTTTAGAGGTGCACTTTGCATTATAGCACTTTAGTGGTGCACTTTGCACTTTGCACTTCACATTTCACATCTAAAGCCTTTGATTTTTTTATTAAATGGCCAATTATTTTTTGAGCTTATGAGCTATTGATTATGATCGAACGGTGAGACGGGTAATTGGGTAGACAATAGACTATTAAACCCATTCATTTCCCTTTGTGAACTGTTCATCTCCCTTTGTGAAAGGGTGCACGTTCGTCTCCTTTTGAGAAAAGGTTCTCATTGGGTTTCGTTATATAAATAGCTGCTTGAAATAAAAAATAATATACACAGAAGACTGTTCATTCTGAAACTCTCTTTCTTCTCTAATTCTTTTTCCTAAAAGACAACAGTTTACTTTTTCTTTGAGTTCGTGGTCAGACTTGTTGGAGTGCGCCGCTCGTCGACTAGCGGTCCGTTGTATCTTGGGGACAAATTGTCGGAGGAAGACTGTGCACATAGGGGGCGTCAATATCTATTTCAAAGTCAGCAGTGCAAACTGTATCTCTAGACGATTTTGATTGATCTACTCTTTTAAGTTCAATTACGATATTATTCAATGCAGTCGAGTAAAGTACAATCCATCCCGATTACATATTTTTCTCTTAGAATTTCCCAGCTGGCAGGAGCCTGCCCAATTTTGCCACCAAGCACCCAAGCTAGGATATACGAGTTCGAAATTCAAAACTCCAAGCAGAAAATGCACTTCTGCAATCTGATCGAAAAATGGGATGTACCTGATGGCCAAAGCAAATGTCGAGAAGCTTCTTGCGAATGCGGTGGAGGTTGCAGAGGCGGGCAATCCACAGGACATCCTCAGAGCCAGCATTGGCACTGATGTCGGTGATGATGAAGTCGTCGTTGGAGTCAAGGAGGAAGAAAAAGTCGGCGTCAATGACAGAGAAGGTGTCCCAAACGTCGCCGGAGTCAGAGAGGAGGCGGTGGAGCATGGGGCCAAATCGTCCATAGCGTGGCTCACTAGTTGATTAGTAACGATGCATATCTAACTTGTAGCATTGGCAGGTTGGCCAATGCACTTTTAAATTTGAAAGATATTTTTTGACTCATTGTGATAATTTTTTAGTTAAAAAACAACATAAAATTTCATTTTATACAATATATTATTAAAAAATATAAATGTGCTTAATCTTGTTTATTCAAATATTTGTGAACTAATCGAGGAGAAAACTCTTAATGGCTTTTTATACTTTGTTACTTTTATTAATAATAAATCTAGGAAAGCATGAGGATATGTCATAAAGAATAAAGATGGAATATTTGACGCATTTTAAAAGTTTTATGTTATAGTTGAAAAGCAAACATGAAATTTTTTTGAAAATCTTCGCACGGGTGATAATACACTTCAATAAAGTTCAATAATTATTATAGCAAACATAGTATAAGACATGAGAAAATGGTGCTTTATAGCCATCAACAGATTGGTGTAGCAGAGATGATTAACTAGATAATAGTGGAGAAAATTTAGAGTATGGTACTTTTGGCAAAGCTTCTGAATAGCTATTTGAGTGAAGTTATAAGCACCACTTGTTACTTAAATAATCGGCCCCCTTCATATACATTGAATTGTGAAGTACCAGATAAAGTGTAGATACTCACTCTGCACTTGAAAGTATTTGGTTGTAAGATATTTGTGTATGCCCAAACTAAGCAAAGAACAAAGTTAGATGACAAGGCTATTGAGTATATCTTCTTGGGATGAGGTTGAAGGCCGACAAAAGTAGTTCAATCTTTACTTCTTGGGATATGAGTTTCTTGTTCTTAAATGGGTATACCGATTAAAAGCCAATAAGAGTAGTTCGCATCTAAGGTATAAGTCTTTCACCACGCGGAAGAAATGTGTTGATTTTGATGAGATATTCTCACATGTGGTGAATATGTCATCTATTCAAGTTGTATTGGTTCTAGCCACTAATATAGACCTTGAGGTTGATATAACTTGATGCTAAAATTGTCTTCCTTTATGATGATTTGGAGGCAGAGATTAAATGGAGCAACAAAGGGATTTAAAGTCAAAAGCAAAGAGCAAATGGTATGTAAGCTAAAGAAATTTTGTATGGGTTGAAACAAGTTTTAAGGCAATGATATAAGAAGTTTGATTATTTCATGATGGGTTATGGGAACAAGTGGACAACTTCGAATTATTGTTTCTTCACTAGGAGGCTTGGTGATGGTGATTTTATTATATTGTTGTTTTATGTTGATAATATGTTGATTGTTGGGCATTATATTAACAAGATTGCTAGGTTAAAGCATTATTTAAACAAATCATTTGTCTTGAAAGACTTGAGGCCTGCAAAATAAATATTGAGGACGATAATAAAATGTGATAGGAAGGTTAATAGGCTATGACTATCAGAAGTGAAGTATATTGAGAATGTAATTGAAAATTTTAATACAAAGAATACAAAGCCACTTAGCACCCCACTTGGAAGTTATTTAAAATTGCATAAGAAACAAAGTCCTTCAAGTGAAAGAGATAACGAATAAATGACTAAGATATCTTATGCATTGGTGGTAGAAAGTTTGATGTATGTAACGGTGTGAAAGGGCCAGATATTGCACATACCGTTAGAGTTGTCAGTAGATATCTTTCACACTCGGGGAATGAGTATTGGAATACAGTGAATTGACTTCTTTTGTAATGACCGTAAATTTTATATTATTTAAGAGGTATTTTGTTGCCCAAGGGATGTGTTTATTTGGCTTCGTGCAATTATTTGAAAATAAGTTAAAAAAAATTGATTTTTTTTCCGTCGGGCCGATCGATCGTGTGTTTATAGCCGATCGATCGGTAGCCGATTGATCGCTTTAATTGAACTGATCGATCGCCGGTGGTTTTGCGTTTCCCGAGGCAATTCCGTTGGAAAACTTCTTGGGCTGATTTTGGGGGATTTCTTGGAGACGTGTCTTGCCTGACTTGCTCTGTTTAAGGGATCTAAACGTGGTAATTGCGTTGGTGTCAAAACCCTAATTGATATCCAATTGGGAATCAAGATAATGGTGGATTTAATTAGCCTAATTAAAGTATATTGGAGATGTGTATTGGGCGCCCTTTTGGGATGATTGAAGTGGCCATCTTTGCATATAATTGGCGCCAAGAGAAGTCCTTAAGGGTTTACATTTTCTTGGTAAGTTACATAAGTAAATTGGTAATTATTTGAGAGGAGATAAAATTCTACCTTAATGCAATCAAATCAGAATAATTATGTGGTTAGAGGAGATCTCGATTTGGTGGTTTGGAAGGGCTGGGATTTCCCTTGGCCCTTGGATGAAGTGGAGATGGACGGTGGAGATCTTAGGGTATGGTTTATATAAACCATATTTGAGAGGACCGGCCATCCCTTTTGGGAACCGGCAGCCCTCTCTCTCCCTTTTCTTGGTGAATTCTTCTCCATTATCACGTCCTCCCCCTTCTCTCCCAACTATCAGTAAGCTTCTCCTCGTGGTGCGTGCAAGAGGTGTGCATTGGTTCGTGTAGAGATCGCAAGGAAGCGGGTTTTAATTCAAACCGGTTGACGTGCAATTAGTACCGGTTCAAAGGTAAGATGCCCTTTTTCTCACAGCATGCTTTTATTAAAGTTTTGATCTTTATATAGAGTACCACGTTCTGATGTTATGTGTGACATGAGTGACCCATATTGTCCTGGATTAATTGCTCTATTTGCTGAGATCTATTCAGTTATTGATATACCGATTGATTTCTTGATGTGAATCTCTCATGCACAATTCGATCAAGACATCCCTGATAGTATGTGTTAGTTTTGGTTCATGTGATTCATATATCTGATGTCTATCAATGAGTGTCATTCTCTGATTTGTGTAGATAAGGGTCTGCTTATGAAAAGTTGTCTCTTTCCTTGTTGTACGTCACCCGATCTTACATTCTTTATGTATTGACCTAATCGATCCATTGATTGGTGTAACTCTTGTGTTTCTCATCCAAAAGCAGCAAGCTTTCAGAAGTAATTCCAATGGTTTGGTGCGTCCATATGAGTCACAGGTCGTACTTCGTTGTGTTGATACATGTCCTGATAAAGCTGTCTACTTTATGTAAGGTTTGCCTTAATTGATATAGTATATAGGTAATAAGACTATCTAAAAGAGATTAAGGGTTGTATTAGTAAGATGAAAGTGGAAATCCTTATGGATCATTGCTCGTGGACCTTAAGACCTCTGTTAATAGGTCTGACCAGGAGCTGAGGTGTCCTGGAAAAGTTGTCTAGTTTGCGGGTTAATGAACCATTAAGGCTAAGATGTAAAACAGTTTTAAAAAGAGACTATTAGGCGGATTAATACATAATTAATGGTATGACCAGAAGCTAATAAAGGCCTAATGTGATTAGAATTACTAATAACAAGTGAAAATTGGGTTATTACTTAGTATAGTGCTCTCGGCTAGGATGTACCCTGCACCGACAGACTGCATTAAAAAATTCACAACTAATTGTAGAAATTTTGGAAAATTATTTCGTAAATTGGGTAATGATCTACAGACATAGGACTGTTTGCCATAAAAATTTCAGGGACTGTTAGGTTCTATGTAGACTTGAGGAAATCCGGGAATGGAGCTGTTGTGTCCATAACAGTGTCCTTTCGCGGTTATAAATAAAACGCTATGCTAAGATTACATGTATATATATTATATAACACAAGGAGGGTACTATGGCATAAGAATTCCAGAGGGTACTTATGATAATATCATGTGTGGAGTATTGTCTCTATTCCAAATGTCGTGGTCATCAATGTCTTTGTTCGCGGTGCCTAACATCGTGCATCTTCGACCCCATGAAACCCTGATGTTAGGATAGGGTTATTCTTTCCAATTCTACCATTAAAGTTTTGAGAGACATCGACTTCAGAGTCTTGAGAATCAGGGATGATCTTGATTGCAATAGTGCTTGGTGTTGACGTTGACTGAGTCTATACCAAAGAGTTCAGTTTCGAGTCAGCTCGTGCATAGGCACAGACCGGTTGTTGGTTAATCTATTGAGAGTCAGTCATTGTTAAATGCTGAGAATTCCATTGTACTCCTTCGAGAGTCTGATTCCTGAAATTGTTAATTCATGAGAATGCCCTTGGTTGTGGTTAGACAAATCCAGTTCCATGTAAACTGTTTCTCCACTAAGAGTTTTGTTGAACACTCTTAGATTGGATCATAGTATGCTCACGAGCCATAGCTAGACCCATGGTGGTCTCCGATGATTATGAACCTCTGTAGTTCAGCCGATGACGGCAACGCGTGCGCATTAGATTGTTAGACATTACAGAAGGTCTGCAATCTCTGCCCATTGTGCCCGTAAGCACCGATGGGGCCAGCATCCCTAGACGCATGGCCGGGTTCCTATGTAGAACCTCTAGGATGTTCTGGTATTGAAGTCCATAGAAGAAGTGGACTGATCAGAGAGCAGAAATTGTCATCTTCGACACATTGGTTGTCCAGATCAGATATTTTGCTTATCTCCTTACTCTTTGGAAGTCGAGAGTCATATTGATTATTGTGATTTATTCCACCCTGATCAACGAGATATTTTGGGTGCTGTATCTTTTCCTGGTAAGTATCACCTGTGTTATGATTATCCTGAGTTATCGGACCTGCTTGTTATTGGTTCCTTTATTGCCTATTTTTACTGTGAGTTTTTCTAGCATCCTACTGAGTATTTCCTCTGGAATACTCACGCATCTTCTAATGCAGGGATTAAGGCTGAAGAGGTGTGATCAGCATATTCATGACGTGGAGGTTGGTGATCGTAAAGTCGTGAAGACTGGATAGCGTAGTAGTTATTTTGTTATTGTTGGATTTTTGGTTTATTGTTATTCCGTGGCCTGCGTGTCACTTATTTAATTATTCGCTTTCGTGGGAATACTTGAAAAGCG
This sequence comes from Houttuynia cordata, assembly GCA_039654745.1. Taxonomy (NCBI): domain Eukaryota; kingdom Viridiplantae; phylum Streptophyta; class Magnoliopsida; order Piperales; family Saururaceae; genus Houttuynia; species Houttuynia cordata. Next base: position 49,972,737 of record CM077502.1, on the reverse strand, counting down.
TAAGATAGTTAAAATGTTTAGTTATTTCATTTCTATAGTATTTGAACATTTGTTTACGTCATATTGATCCTGCTATTCCCGTGTATGTATATGGGATTTATGGTGATGAATCGAGTATTCGGTCCGCCCCAGATTTGTGACCCTATTACCTTCATTGGTTTATCGCTTCTGCGTATTTTGGGGTTGAAAATTTGGGGCGTGACAGCTTCACATCTAAGAGGTTATTCTAAGATATATTTATAATTTAGAGATGATAAATCTTTATTTAAAAGATTTACTAATTCAGATATGGCCTAAGATATTGACTAAAAAAAGTGTATTTCGGAATATTTGTTCACTTTTACGGGGGGGGGGGGGGGGTGCCACGACAAAAAAATAAGTTGCATTGTCTACAATTATCGAAACTTGCAGAAAGATATTATGGATGAAGAGATTCGTAGAAAAATCAAGTATAAAGCAAGACAATTATATTATATATTGTGAAAGTTAAAGTGTCATCCATTTGAACAATAATACAAATTTATACTTTATAAATAAACACATTAACATGAAGTATCATTGAATAAAAGATGTGTTAGCGACGAAACTCTTCGAGTTGAAGATCTATACCAACAAAAACCCATTATATATGATGACCAATGGAGGGGATAGATAAGTTTGACTACACGTTGTTTGTCTCTATTTTTGTCTCTATTTTTCCTTACGGAAAGAAACTCCATTCAACAACCGTTCTGTTTATCAGACAGTATAAGCTCACATACATCTGCTGAGCCATCGGATCAAGCGGGCTTCAAATCAATGGGCACCATCGGATCAAAATTCGACTCGGCATTATGTATCGTACGAACTTATTATTCCCTGTGGAAAACTCATGACTAGGTCTTCTCAGACAGTATAAGCTACACTAATACGGTACAAATTCCACCAGGGCTATTTTTGTTCATCCTCAAACTCGCGACCGAACAGAACAAAGTTAAAAATCAGTCTGAGGTTCATTTCAGGAATAGTCGTACAAGGAAATGCTCTTATCGTCGGAAACACTAGCAAGCCGACCAGCGCGCACACCAGTGCCACCAGGTGGGCGGAATGCTACTCCCCAAACCTGGTCATTGTGATTGCTCATTGTCTGCACGGCAGCTCTCATGTTCAAGTCCCACAATCTCACAGTCCGATCACTAGACCCTGTTGCAACTGCTGCACCATCTGGGCTAGCATCTATGCTCAACACCCAGCTCGCATGGCCTGACATGGCCCCCACTAGGCTCTTTCCTTCTGCATCGTACATGTGAACATGGGCATCATCACAGGCTGAGAAGAGTAACCGGGAGTCCACTGGTGAATAGACAAGGGATCTCACTGGCATAAAATGGCCCTCAAGATGGTGAAGGAATTTGGCACGACCTACATCAAACACAGAGATTGTGCCGTCCATGCACCCACAAGCTAAACGTTTACCATCATGACTCCATGCAACCGAGAGAACAAACTTTCCTGCACCAGTCTTGTCGGAAGGCTTGGCGACTTCAGGTCGTGGCACTTGCAAAGTCGTAACCAGCTGCCATGTGGCAGTGTCCCAAAGCTTTACAGAGGCACTGCCTCCTCCCGCCACTGCAAGAATAGTGCCCTGATACAAGAGCAATCAAATTGTTCACATAGTTTCTAAAGCAAGATAATGAAGATTATAGATTTTTACTCATTCCATCAGCTTAGAAAACGAAGTCATAAAGATAGATGACATCCCTAAACACAAGAGCTGCATAACAATTAGAACTAAGTTCAAACTGACAAGAGAATCATTTAAAATCTGCGAATGACTGTACCTAGAAACAGCAAGAACTACTGAAAATCTGCTTTATTGAGTGGTTTGCAGCCCACAAAAAAAAACAAGCAAAAAGCTTTACTAATGAAATTCCAAATTACAACAGTATTTGGTGAGATCATGAAACCATTTCAGCTCAGCTACAAACTAATGCAGCATCTCCGACAAATTTAAGAACCAACATGTATATAATAAGATACGATGGGTATATGAGTAGTATACAGTGAAAGCAATTTCCTAATGCATAGAGTTATTAACAGTTAACTAGTAATATACATCTGCTAGATACAATATGTGACAGCAGACATGAACATAAACATACTAGCTGTGGCAACACATCTTTTAATAACACTCGAGGATTTGATAATATCACAACATGCTTTCCACATGGATAGAAAACAAGGCCAATGAGGCAACAGCAAAACAAATCATAAACATTTCATAAGTTGACTATATTCCTCCATCCGAAAACATAGGTACAATGAGCTTATTTCTGTGTCCGAAAAGAATAGGTACAGTGTGCTTATTTCTCAAGTTTCTTCTCAGCCACAAGAAGCCTTTTCCCTCTTGTTGGCCCCACTCGCTTAAAAAATTCAATTTGCGCTATCGTACCTATTTTTTTCCAACAAAGGAAGCTTTAATAAAATACAACAATCAGATTGACAAGAATAGTAATAATCTATCAGGAACGATGTGCATGGTTCTGTAAGTCTGCATACAATCTGAAAAAATGGAGAAGACAAAAGCAAATTTGGACAAAGGCTATAGCCAAAATAAAAAACAGTGATACACAATTTCTCCACTATAATCCTATAGTAACAGGTCACCAGTTTGCTCATACTAAATACTCCCTCCGTCCGTATTTAGTATTACCATAAGATTTTTCCAAATGAACTAATTGTAGTTCATTTTCCAAAACCTTATGGTAGTAATAATTCCGGACTGAGGGAGTATATGACTAAAAGCTAGCAGTTTGGTTAAAGCATAAAGCCCCAAGCTTTAAATAGGGATACTCATTTTGGTTTCCAAAAGAACTACTCCCTCCAGTCTCTTTTAATAGATACAGTTTTTTTTCAAATGAACTGAAAAATTAGATCATTTGAAAAAATTCTATCTATTAAAAGTGACCGGAGGGAGTATGACAGATGTTTTCTTTGTTTTTTACGAGCTGAGAGGACAGCCCTCACAAAACAGCTAAATGTATAATTATAAGTGCTCCACTGTTTTAGAACTTCCTGTAAACTTCAATGAAAGGGCATGATAATAACTGTTCATAAACAGTTGCCACACATGACGTAATTGGATATATTTACTTTACAAATTTACATCCAAGGCAAGTAGGCTCAAGAATGGTTAATTAACTGGCTTCCTTAGATAATTAGTGGATGGAGTAAAAATAGTTATGGATGGAGGGAAAAGGTTAATAATTGACTTCCTTAGATATCACATTTTTTCAAATGTGGACAAACAATATGTGATGGAGGAAGTATATTCTAGCAGGAAGGTGAAAAGTATGGAATTCTAAATTGAACAATCTTCTGCCAAGATCAGATATTTAGATGTACATAAATATATTACTTCTAGATCTTCCATAAGAAGGCCCTCATGTCAGCTATACCCGGATATAATCTAAATAGGCAAATATAATTAGCAACCAAGCTCAGATACTTCAGTTCATTGACACTTACACCCCGCATAAAGGTTATAATACTATCTACAGAGATCCATCAATGAGAAACAAAGCAAGCTTCAAATAAACTAAACATCTACTTTCTTGTGGAAAATCCAACTCTCTCTATAAGCTATATCTGCCTGGTTGGACATAAGGTTATACGCACAATGGTGAACGGAAATGGAAAAAAACGTTAAGTCACATCTCCCTAACTGACGTCTGTAAGTATCTTCTGAGGAAAAAGACAAGAACACACTCTTTAACCACACTAGATCATAACCACTGTCAAGTTACAACCCAGTTACGCAGCCGCTAAATCTTATGTAGCTGTGTATGAGTTACTCCTATTAATTTGATTTTCTACTAGGTCAAAAATCTATCAAGCAAACGGACCGAAAATATTACTCCCTCTATCCGATAAAGCCTGTGCGCATTTGAAAGAAATGGATCCATCATTACCGGGCTGACTTAGCTCTCTCACAACCAAAATACACGAAAGAGGTGGGGAAAAGACTTTTTTTCTACAGGCCTTAAGAGTCCAATAAATTAACCCATTTTCTGTACGGAGGGAGTAATTATCAATAGTCCGAAGTGCGCTTAAATTGGATATTTCTACAGCTGCAGATAGGTAAGAGTTACGACTGTTTCCATTCATCATGCTGGAATACCTGGTTCCAGGTTAATTCCAAAACCAAGTTCCTCCCTTTCTTACAGTTGCAGTGGGAAAAAATGGAAAGCACTTCCACTGCTTGCGAAATTGTCCCAATCAAGAAATAGGCCGAAATTACTCGTATTCGTGTCCATGGCAACTTGGAAATAAAGCTAGGAATGACAATTGCAGAAAAAATTGCAGAAAAATAGTATAAAGAGAATCACCTTGGGATCAAATTGCATGTTCCAGACTTCAGAAGGGGGAGCCTCGAGGGTGGAGATAGTGGCGTTAGTATCAACATCGAAGACACGGACGAAGCTATCTAAGGAGGCCGAAGCAGCGATCACCCCGGAGGGATGGGCGGACACGGACACAACTCCGAGGCAGTGGCCAGTGTTGGTCCCCACAGGGACGAGCTCGTCGGACCGCCACAGCCTCACCGTCTCGTCGAGCGACCCCGTCAGCAGCACCGCCGGCCGCGCGTCCGTCGCCGGCACCCACGTCGCCGCCCAGATCGACTCCTCATGCGCATTCTCCACCGACTTCAGCCCCGCCAACTTCATCTTCCCGCCGCCGCCTCAGATCTCGGAAATCAGAAACCCCCGGAGCTTCCCAGTCGTCTCTTTTCTGACCTGCGGCCGCCGCGGCCCACGAGGTGCTGGGCCCATTTTACCGTTGCCAAAACAGGAAAAGAATGGAAGTGGATTGGGCCCAATGTTTTTGGAGGGGAAGCAGCCAGGGCCGAAAAAGGGTAAAAACACACTGAAAAATGGATTAGGATTGAATGGAAGAGAAATTACAGCTTTACCAAATTTTTTTGGATCCTCTGCCACGTGGCACATGGTCATGCTTCTGGTCATATAATGTGATTAGGAAAACATTTTCCATCATCAAACTCATTTCATGGTTGGATCTGGGCCTCCCCCGCAAAGAGAGGAGCAACGGCCAACCCCCCACACAACTCGAACCGGTCTGGTTCAAAAATCCCACATTATAACCCCCCAGAAAGCAAGCCCAAATAACCAATTCCTCCCCCAGCCCCCTAACCAATAGGTCTAAAACTCGGGGTTAAGATGGGGATAATTAAGTAATTGCATAGATAATATTGGTTTTATAGAGCATTTATCGACGGCAATTTCTTAAAAACCCGACCGGACGGGAAAAATTAAAAAAATTAACGGGTTTTGAATCGGCGGGGGGAGCAGCGGGACTCGAGAGAAAAAGATCAAATTTCTTTCCATTTTCGGAGAATTTGATCATCCGTTCATATTTTTGAATTTTTTTCACCCGAAATTCCAATCGCCTAATTTCGCGCAAAACAATTGCTTTCCAATTCTCTGATTCCTGCAATCTTCTGCTCAATTCGAATTCTAAATTTCTAATCAAATTAGGTTAACTCCATCTCGCGCTGTTTGATCGAACCCCAATTTGGCTGAATACGCGAGTGGCAACTTGAGCTGCGATCACCCCTTGCCGAAGCCCTCTCCATTCTTGTGTATTGATCAATCGTCAATCTTTCAGGTTTGGAAACTTGAGCGTGTCATTAATTTCTATATTGCTTTTGCAAATTTGATTCAATTTCGGTTCCGAGAATCTAGGGTTTGGGTGTGACGTGCAATTAGATTGCCTAAAGCAGTTTTATATATGGTAGGAACGGAAAAGTTGTCATCTTTGCGAGTAATTGATATGGGGATGCACAGTTTGGGGGTTCTTGGAAATTCAACTAAATTGGACCAAATTGTGCTTAATTGTGGCTTGGAAATTTGAAGTCTTTGATGCATTTTGCTTCTCTATGTCATTTAGACACTTTAGCAGTCGTGTACGTCGGATAATTGCTTGTTGTCAGCTTGATTGAGCATCTTGCTGAGTTCTGTTGGATTGATCTGGGTGCAATTGTTGATGTTGAATTGCTTGCTTCATCACTTTGAAACTTCCGACAAATTGTTGGATAAGTATTTTTTTGCTACTTCTTCGAGCTCGTTTACCTCTGAGCCTAATGATGTGACAGACTGAATTTAGCAAGCATTTGTTACACCCAGCATGTCTATGTGGACTTTGCATGTATTCTCGCTTGTTTTCTGGTTCGGCTTTCTCTCCTTTTTTTCAACTTTTTGCGGGCTAGTCATTTGTCATAATGCTGTCGAGGGTGCTAGAGAAGCTAAGGCAGGTGCTATGTTAGTGGGTGTTTGAGGCTGTTATTTTAAGTTGTTTGCTTGTACTCCCTCCATTCCACTTTAAAAATTCGATTTGGAGAAAAAATTGTTCCACATTAATAGTCAATTTGGCACAATTCAAGTGGCTGTAAGACTGGTAAGTTCTTACACATTTTGGAGGAGCACTGAAAAATGTCAGATAGGTTATTCACGAGAAGGATGCTGCTTTTTACTCTCCACTTGTAAGCCCCACTGTCATATAAAGTTTTTTAAAAATCAGACATTAGAATGGGTCGGAGGGAGTACGTAGTCTTGCATTGGGTTGGGTGATGCCTTTTTAGCACTGGAGCGACTTCATTTGCTGGTAGCCAAGTTGGTAATTGATTGATTATGTGGTAATTAACCAACCCATTTATCTGTCAGCACACCATGTCTAGGTGGTTGATTATTATGTATCTAATTATCCGCTGGTCTGTCTGCACACCATGCCTATGTTGTATAAGTAGGTGAAACCGTTTTCTTGCTGTATTATTTACTTTAGATTCCACAACTTGATTTTAATGCAAAACACATAATTTATGGAAAAGAAAAGAAAAGAAATACCTTTTTCCTTTGCGTGTTTGGATAGAGAGAAAAGGGAAAATGGATTTTTCCTTCATGTGTTTGGATAGAGAAGAGAAAAGAAAATACCTTTTTCCTTCATTGCTATGTTTTATCTTTTTCTTACTGTTTGAGAAAGAAAAAGGAAGAAAAAGTTATCAAGAAATTTTTCCTATGGGTCCCACACAAGGGAAAACATGTTTTCCGCTGTAATTTTCTTTTCTCACTATCCAAACACTGGAAACGAAAAACTTTTGTAATTTTCTTTCTTTTCTTTTCCTTTTTTGCTGACCAAATGCAGCACCCTTACTTATTTGCATTTTCTTCTTGGTCATTCCATACCTTTAACCACTCACTCATGGAATTACAAACTTTTTTTTATTACATTAGGTAAAAAACTTAATTGGTAGTTGATTCCTTGCAGGTGGCTAACTGATTGTGTACAGTGTCAGAGGTCTGAAAATATATTTCTTGAGGAAGATGTTATAGGAAAGGTTTTTTATGATACTCTCATGAGGTTCATGCTTTCATCAGTTCGGATTATGCCCTCCTGCTGTTTCAGTTTACTTCGCAATCATAGCCTGATCCATTCCGTCTTTTGGCAATGGTCCCAGTGTTGGAATGGTCCTTGATATTGAGTTTTTTATGTGTGAAATTCCTTGTATAGAAAATGCATGTGCAGGCACATATGTCGGGCCAGCTATCTGGGCAGGTACCTAACCAAGCTGGCCTGCAGTTGCCTGGGATGTCTCAGCAGAATGCTAATCCTCTCTCCCACCAAATGCAAAGCCTAGGAGGTTTTTGGAGTACTTGCCATATTGATCCTGAAGCAAGGAGGTTTATACGAGATAAAATGTAAGTGTACCATTTGATATCTGTCATAGAGTATAATGATATTTTAAAACGATTGCATACAGAATGAGAAAATCCCAAGGGTTTTGTCAGTTCAGTGGTGGAACATGTAGAAGACATGGTTGATAGGGTGTCAATGATACTTGTGTCCGTCAGGATGTATATAACCTCATGATCCAATGGCTTCAAACTGAAAGTTTTATCTAAGAGATGAGATGCTCAAATGTTGACGTTAGGCACCTTCTTTGGTGATGTATCATCGTAACATGTTTTTGGTGCTCATTCTACCTCCATATTTGCACTAGGATATTATAACTTTATGCATATTAGACTTCCTGTTTTGTCCTACCTACTTATATTCCCTTGCCTTGGATTATCAGAATTATGAGAGTGTGTGGCCGCTTATGTTGGTTGTGAAGTACTAAAAAACAATTGATATGTGTTGGCTTATACGGAGAAGATTGTCAATGTAACTTTAAGATGTTAGCCTGTTGAAGAAACTTAAGATTCATTCATTGAGTTTGGAGATGGTTCGCAATAGAAGTAAAGAACCAAAGGAGATTGCAAAATCTATGTAGGAACTTGGAAGTCATGATTCTGTTTTTTTGGGCAAATTTTCATTAAGAAGCTGTAACATAGAAGGCTCGCTAATTTATGTAGCCTTGTTTCGTGGAAAGTTATCTGCATACAGAATTTGGTGATTTATAGCATAAGCAAAATTTTACCGAAGCTCTTTTCTGATAATTAGAACACCTAGAAACCTTAGCTCTTGTTTCATTTTTTCAGCTCCCAGCTTTTACTTCAGAAAAATGCATCCCCTGGAATGCAGCAAAAGCTACCTGATGTAGTAAGGCGCTTAGAAGAAGGGTTAGTGAGGGATGCTTCTTCTAAGGTCGGGAGTGCTTATTTATTTGCTTTAGATTGTCTTTACTTTTTCCTCCTTTGATTTAAGACTTACATGCTTAAGTTGACCACCAGGAAGAGTATATGAATGAGAAAACACTGGAGCATCGCTTACAAAATGTTGTCAAACGCATAAGAACCAATAACCATGCTCAACAACAGCAGAACCCCCATCTTATGACCTCATCCTCATCTGTTGGGACAATGATTCCTACTCCTGGTATGAACCAGAGTGGTAACACACCTCTGATGATTTCTTCTTCAGGTGACAACTCATTGAATAATACAAACATGGTGACACCAAATAATATTAATTCAGGAAACTTGCTTTCCAATGCCAATGGCTCTGGCATTGTACATGGTGGATCTTTCAATGTTTCAGATGGTAATACCCCACTTTTTATTATTATTGTTCTCTAATTTCTTTATTAGAGGTCATTAATGGAATTTTCTTTTGCAGCCACCTGCTAATATTTCTATGGTTTTTCTTATTATTGCTCTCCAATTTCTTTATTGGAGGTTATTAATGGAATTTTCTTTTACAGGACTTGTAGCAAATGGCTATCAACAGTCACCTGCTAATATTTCTATGGGTCCTGGTGCGAATTCTTTAATGTCATCCATGAATACATCAAAGATAGCTGCACAGATGATGCCAACTCCAGGGTTTAGTAACCCACAATCTATGCCTATGAGTAGTGAATGTTCTGGTGGAGGTGGGGTTTCTAGCTCTGAACCTGCAATGGTACAGCAACAACAACCAAAGCAGTATATTGGGAGCCAAAATAGTCGTATTTTGCAAAGCCTTGGCAGCCAAATGGGCATGGGATTAAGATCAAACTTGCAGCATAAAGTTTCGTCATATGGGTTTCCAAATGGGGCCATAAGTGGTGGTTTGCAATTAACTGGAAACAATATACAACTCATGAATGGATCTGCAGTCTCTGATGGTTATCTAAACGTGTCATCTTATGCTAATTCCCCTAAACCCGTACAGCAGCACTTTGATCAGCAACGCCAGCAACAAATGATGCAGCAGTGTATGCATATATCTCTCTCTAAGTTTGTTTTTTCTGATACCTTATAAACCATTTTTTTTGTTTGAGTTTCTAATAAATTATTTCTACTTTTTCTGCATTGCTGCAGCATTGCCTCAATCGATGATTCCATTGGCTGGTGATATATACGGAATGAACAATGTTGATATGTCTGGCTCGGGAGGTTTGTATGGCCCCACTGCTCCAGGTGGATCTACCATGAATAACCAGATTCTTAGTCCTGGGAGCATGCAGCTAAAGTCAAAACACAGCTCTGCAATGCTGGCTCATCATCAACAAGTTGCACAGATGAGGCCGCAAATGGTTGATCAGTCAGCAAAAATGAATTTTCAGACAACTCAATCAAATAGGGAGCATTTGCTACAATCTCAGCAGCAGATGCAAAAGTTTCAAGAACAGCACATACAGCAACAGCCCTATACGCAGTTTGTGCAACATCAGCATCAACAAAAGCAACAAAACCAGCAGCATCAATTGGTTTTAAAGAATGATATATTGAGGCAGTCACAGATGTCATTTGCTGTTGGTGGTCAGAGTATGACTGAACATGGAATGGAACCTAGTGGAAATGGTCTGCATCATCAGATGTCTGAGCAGTATCACATGTCTGAGTTGCAGAATCAGTACCGGCAGCAGAGTGCTGTTGTAGAAGATCACTCTAAAGGAACCCAGCTGGTTTGTAATCCATCCAACTCTCAGGACTTCCATTCCTCGTTCTCTCAGATTCCACAGCAAATGCAGCAGCAGCAAATCTTGCATCCATGCCAACAAAGTGCTGAACCTCAAAATACTTTCAGCAACCTTCCTGCTGAACCACAGCCAGAGGTACTTTTGCAAGGCCAGTGGCACACTCAGTCAGCAGATAAATTGCAACAGATGGCAATTGATCAACCTTCAATTGACCAAATTGTTCAAGAACAGTTTCATCAAAGAATAACCGGGCTAGATGAAGCTCAACGACCACATCCCTTGCTGGAGGAGGGTACTGTTGGCGGTGCACCTGTAGCTTCTCATGGGACAGCAGTTCATGAAAATGCTGTTGCCGGCACTGCTGTGAATGACAAGCGTGAAGAGGAATATAGGAAACAACGAAGATGGTTAATTTTCCTGCGTCATGCTTATTCTTGTCCTGCTCCCGAAGGGACATGTGTAGCTTCTAACTGTCTAACTGCTCGAAAGTTATGTTTGCATATAAAGGAATGCAATGAAGAGAACTGCCTGTATCCCCGTTGTCATCAGTCTAAAAAGCTCATTGAGCATCACAAAAGATGCACATTGGCTAATTGTCCCGTTTGTATTCCTGTTCATCAATATCTTGCTGCACAGCGCAAGGCACGAATCAGTCTTCCCAAGGATAATGTAGCAACACATTCGGTAAATGGCATTTGGAAAAGTGTAGATGCCGGGGATGCTTCTATGGCCATACCTTTGAAGAATAGTGTGTCCACTACTGGAAATTTGGAGGATTTGCAATCATCAGTTAAAAGGATTAAGATGGATCGTTCACCCCTCTTAGTGAAGGCTGAAAACTTTTTGGTTCCTGTTGCGTCCATCACCCAGCCACCTGTTTCACAGGAGGCACAGCCTCAAATTGGCAGACTGATTGAAACTTCAGTTGCTGTAAAGTCTGAGGTTGTTGAGCCAAAAGCCAAACAACTCTCTGTTAATTTTGGACCGGTGAAATCTCCCACCCTTTCTGAAACCATGAAAAATGAATTTGAGGGTGTGCATAGTGCAAAGCCTCTTGTGAGTTCTATTGTGCAAAGTGAACTTATTGGGCGTGCTAAGCATGAAAATATGTTGATTAAAAAGGAGAATGATCAGTTGAAACCAGAACTAAAGCAGGAATCTACTACACTGCCAAATGATCCTGTATCTGGGACTAAATTAGGGAAGCCTAAAGTGAAGGGTGTGTCGCTGACAGAACTGTTCACTGCAGAGCAAGTTAGAGAGCATATAAGGGGTTTGAGGCAATGGGTTGGCCAGGTTGTTATTATTAGCATCATTTAAGTCCTGTTAGAATATATTTCTTTAAAAAAAAATTTGAGATATGCTTAATGTGTCTGTTTGTATTAAGTTTATGTTTGTGTCACCCCACTTATTTTTTTGTTCTTTCTTCACATAAAGAGTAAAGCAAAAGCGGAGAAAAACCAAGCCATGGAGCATTCCATGAGTGAGAACTCTTGCCAGTTATGTGCTGTGGAGAAACTGACTTTTGAGCCACCACCAATATATTGCACTCCTTGTGGTGCTCGTATTAAGAGGAATGCAACGTACTATACTGTGGGAACGGGTGAAGCTAGACACTATTTTTGTATTCCATGCTATAACGAGGCTCGTGGCGATACAATTGAAGCTGATGGAGTTCCTATTCCCAAGGGAAGGTTAGAGAAGAAGAAGAATGATGAGGAGACTGAAGAATGGGTAAACTACTTTTTGAATGTCCTCTGATTATTTTCTAAGCTCGAACTTTTTGTTGCTAATTATTAATTTTGTTTTGCTTTCAGTGGGTTCAATGTGATAAATGTGAGGCTTGGCAACACCAAATATGTGCATTATTTAATGGAAGAAGGAATGATGGAGGCCAAGCTGAATATACTTGCCCTAATTGCTACATTACAGAGGTAGATAGAGGTGAGCGACAACCATTGCCCCAAAGTGCTGTTTTGGGTGCCAAGGATCTGCCAAAAACAATTCTTAGTGACCACATTGAGCAACGCCTTGCAAGAAGACTGAAACAAGAGAGACAAGAAAGGGCGAAGCTTCAAGGAAAAAGTTACGATGAGGTAATGTGTGCAATTTTACAAAGCCATTCTAGGTTTTCTACAAATACTTAACATTCTTATATATTTATAATCACTGCTTGATTGAATTTTAAAGAAAAAAATTGATATATGATGGTACTTGGATATCAAAAAGACATTAAGCTGAAGAGTGGTTTACATTTTCAGGTTCTTGGGGCAGAGTCCCTTGTTGTAAGAGTTGTTTCATCAGTCGACAAGAAATTGGAAGTAAAACAACGGTTTTTGGAGATATTTCAGGAAGAGAATTATCCTACAGCGTTTCCTTATAAATCAAAGGTATTGTTTCTACAAATTTTATATGATTGGAAAGTATGTGAAAATATATATTATCGATACAAAAATGAATAAATCATTTCGTAAATGTCCTTCTACTACTCTCTCCCATAACTTCAAAGTATGACCCATAAATTTTTTACCTCTATAGTTTGTACAACTTTGAATAGGTATAAAATTTATGGGGCATACTACGAAGTTTATGATAGAGAGTAGTAGAAGGACGTTTGTGAAAAGCAACTAAAATGATAAAGAATCAATTTGGATCAACAATGGAAGCTATATTTTTGTTATGGCAGTTAGTTGAGAGGTATAGGGAATAGAAAACAAGACGTCTATATGACCTTCATAGGGTGCCGAGAGAGCTTGTTTGAGTGTTTTGAAGACAGGAGTCATAAGAGGTTACATAGATTTTATGTATGAGGGGGTTGTGACTTGTGTATGGACAATTGGGGGGGTGGGGAAGGGAACTAAGGAGTTTCTGGTTACGGTAGGTCTTCAGCAAGGGTCAGCCTTAAGTCTTTGTCTTTTCGCTTTAGTTATGGATGAACTAATTAAATATTTGCAAGATAATGTACCTTTATGTATGTTTTTTGTTGATGATGTAGTTTTAATTGATGAGAGTAAAGTAAGTTTGAATGCAAAACTAGAGCGATGGAGGGAGGCTCTAGAATCTAAAGATTTCAAAATAAGTAGGACTAACACAGAGTGCATGAAATTTAATTTTAAGGAAGGTAGAACTATAGGTAGAACAGTTGAAATAGATGGGAAAGAAGTGTCAAGGTGTGATCAATTCCATTACTTAGGATCCATTATTCATAAAGAAGGGGATATTGATAGTGATGCGGTGTATAGGATAAATGCCCGGGGGTAAAGTGGAGGGCAGCCTCGGGAGTTTTGTGTGATAGGCGTGCTCTAAAAAGACTTAAAGGCAAGTTCTATAGGACAACTATTAAGCTTGCAATAATTTATGGAGCGGAGTGTTGGGCATAAAAAAAAAGTCATATAGATAAGTTGAGTGTAGCCAAAATGAGAATGCTAAGGTGGATGAGTGGGATAACTATGAGAGACAGGATTAGAAATGAATATATTCATGAGAGTTTAGGGGTAGCTCATTTAGGGGAGAAGATGACGGAATGTAGGTTGTGTTGGTATGGGCATATGCAAAGAAGACCAATAGATGCTCCATGGAGAAGATTAGAAGGGATGCATGTAAATGATGCCAAAAGAAGAAGAGGGAAAACTAAGAGAACTTGGATGAAGTTAATAAAAAAGGATATGCCTTTATTATCTCTTATAAAAGAGTTAGTACAAAACAGGCCTGAACGGAGGCGTAAGATCCATGTCACATACCCCAAATAATTGGGAAAAGGCGCTACTTGATTTTGATTCTGATTATGATGATTAATAGCACAATTAATTAAGTATATGGCACTGTTGATGATGTTTTTTTATTTGCCTTTCCAGGTTGTGTTGTTATTTCAGAAGATTGAAGGTGTGGAAGTTTGTCTTTTTGGAATGTATGTTCAGGAGTTTGGCTCTGAGTGCCAGTTCCCAAACCAACGACGTGTATATCTTTCATATTTAGATTCTGTTAAGTACTTCAGGCCAGAGATAAAAGCTGTGACAGGAGAGGCCCTTCGTACATTTGTTTATCATGAAATTCTGGTACATTAGAATTAGTTTACTCTCAAATTGTACAGGTTCTACTTTGTTATCCTTTGTTAGCCAAAGTTGTAGACATTTTTAGTTGTTTGTTGTTGGCAATGAATGCTTAAGATCGGCATTTCCCTTTTGATAACTTTACCAGGACCTTTAGTCATTACTGATTGTTATGAACCTTTCTTATATTTATATGAATACAAAAGGTCAGCACAAATTTTGCTTTTATATTGAAATCTGTTATTTTGACTTGTACAAGTAGTCTGAAGAAAATGAATTGCACTGTTCAGTTAACAAGGTTCAATTGAATATGCCCATTCTAGAAGAAAATGAATTGCACTGTTCAGTTTACAAGGTTCAATTGAATATGCCCATTCTAGAAGAAAATGAATTGCACTGTTCAGTTAACAAGGTTCAATTGAATATGCCCATTCTATGTTTGTGCCCAGATAATTTTTCAAGACGTAGATTGGAATGGAAGTTAGAATTAGCCCATTTTCTGGTTCATCGTCTAGTTGGGGTTTTCATACCATCTGTTGTAGTTAAAATTCGTAGTTTGCTCACTTCCATTCGTGTATGCTTGTTTCAGATAGGATACCTTGAATATTGCAAGAAACGTGGATTTACAAGCTGTTACATTTGGGCATGCCCTCCTTTGAAAGGAGAAGATTATATTTTGTATTGCCACCCTGAGATCCAGAAAACACCCAAATCAGACAAATTGAGGGAGTGGTAAGTATCAGGTAGCATTTTTCAAGAATCTATATTCTGAGACCACTTTGGGGGATTTGTTTTAATTGGTCATTTTTCTCAGGTATTTAGCGATGTTGAGGAAAGCTTTTAAGGAAGATATTGTGGTTGACCTAACAAATTTATATGACCACTTCTTTGTATCCATTGATGAATCGAAGGCAAAGGTAACTGCTGCTCGTTTGCCCTATTTTGATGGTGACTACTGGCCTGGTGCTGCTGAAGACATGATCAATCAGCTTCGCCAAGAAGAAGATGGTAGAAAGCAACAAAAGAAAGGAAAGACAAAGAAGACGATAACAAAACGGGCTCTGAAAGCTGCCGGCCATACTGATCTTTCTGCCAATGCCTCAAAGGATGATTTATTGATGCAGAAAGTATGTTTTCTTATATGGTTCTTGCTATTTGTTTAGTTTCTGTTTATGCTATTTTAATAGCTTATAAGTTTTCCCTTAAGTTGTGGGTCTGTGAGAGATGAAACTCTTTGCAGCCGATTTATTGAGTAGGAAATGACTTTCCATGATGTACACATTTTTATACATAACAATTTGATAATTTTTGGCGCACGTATGAATAGATCTTTCATATGGTATCTAAAAATTATTTTTCTTTTGCATGTGTGCTTTTTTTCCGTTTTTGGAAATTAGATCCTTTTTTTTTTGCTTGCAGCTTGGTGAGACTATATGTCCAATGAAAGAAGATTTTATCATGGTTCACCTGCAACATCCCTGTACTCACTGTTGTCATCTTATGGTTTCTGGGAAGCGGTGGGTCTGTGGCCAATGCAAAAACTTTCAGCTCTGTGACAAGTAAGAATTTTCTGTTAATTCACTTGCCCTTCTGTCACTTGATGTTTGTTTTCAGTTGTTAAAATCTGATGCTTTTATTTTTCTATAAGGTGTTACAATGAAGAGCAAAAGCTTGAAGATAGGGAGAGACATCCAGTCAATATTAAGGAGAAACACACTCTAAATCCGGTACGTTCTTACATAAATTAAGTGTGCATTCCAGAAAAAGCAATTTCAAAAACCTGTCAGGCGCTTGATAGGCTGACTCAGTTGAACTACTGAACAGCCGTTTTGATAGGACATGGTTTAGTGTTTTTTTCACTGGACGTTGTGGTTTTAGTGGTTAAATTTGGGAGTGTGGTCATATTCAGTTTTTAGACACTTTTTTAAATGTGAAATGACTGAAAAGGCACACAATTTTAAATGGTGTCATGTCAGTATTGTTTAAGTTTTTTAAGATGTTAATACCCAATTTACACAGTTCGTGACAAGTTGGCTTATAGTATGGTAGTGGGGCAGAGTACTTATCATAGACCCTATAGGTAAGGCATCTGATGAGGGCATATTGGTATGGTGAACCTAGTGAATTTTGAAAGGCAAATGGTAGTCTCAAAACAATTTGAGACCACTTTTTTCGAATCAAAGAAAAGAGAGCTATTGCATTGTGTTCCAATGGCTCTCAGTGACCACTACTAAAAAAAAAGAGAGGAGTAGCCTGCACTGTAGCACAGCAGCGGTCAGATCAGTGGGCTCCACGTGAGGCGCTGCAGCACAGAGTAGTTTTTTCCTTAAAAAAATTGTTAGCCAAAAGAAAATCCCTCTTGTCTGCCTCTGTTGGCACGCAGTTGGTTGTTGCTTTTGGCCTGCTGCCCCTAAGCAAAACATTTGCTTTTTGCCGCTGGCTGTTGGTTGGAGGCCTCCCTTTCTGCAGCAGAGTCCAGGCTGGACATGGGTCAGGTTGGACTGGGCAGTCTCAAAACAATTTGAGACCACTTTTTTCGAATCAAAGAAAAGAGAGCTATTGCATTGTGTTCCAATGGCTCTCAGTGACCACTACTAAAAAAAAAGAGTAGCCTGCACTGTAGCACAGCAGCCGTCAGATCAGTGGGCCCCACGTGAGGTGATGCAGCACAGAGTAGTTTTTTCCTTAAAAAAATTGTTAGCCAAAAGAAAATCCCTCTTGTCTGCCTCTGTTGGCACGCAGTTGGTTGTTGCCTTTGGCCTGCAGCCACTAAGCAAAACATTTGCTTTTTGCCGCCGGCTGTTGGTTGGAGGCCTCCCTTTTTGCAGCAGAGTCCAGGCTGGACTGAACAAGAGGTCTCCACCGAGTGGGCAACTGCCTGGGAGCAGATTGCGCGTCGAGGGAGTCTCCCAACAAAGGAGAAAAAATCTCAAAGGTGCCCTTAGTTGGTGCATGGTTGGCCCTAAGGTGTTGGCTGGGAAGGGCTTCAAAAAATTAGAGGCTCAGGGCAAATGCGATGGTGATGGGGAGGATTGGTCGAAGCGATGTTTTTTTTTAGAACAGCGAGAGCTGAGGTCCCATTTGCCGCTCCAAGAACAGCCTGGACCAATGGATTGGTCTGTCATGTAATCGAGTAAGAGCATGACCTTGCTGGAGGAAGAAACCTTGCCATGGAAGTGGACAACCCTGGGGCAGCTGGCGAAGGGCATCGCAATTGTGGGTGATTGGAGGTTGGCAGTGGGTTGTTCGAGTCATGGAGGAGCTTGAGGGCCGTGGGCGGCAGTGGCAGATCTCCCACTGTTGCTTGGCAGATGCTTAAACTATCATCCATGGTTTTGGCAGCGGTGGCAATGGTGTCGGGTGGCTTTGCAGTGTGAGGCAAAGGGTGTGAAGGATGAGTGAGTGGAGGGAGAGTCTAAATCACTACTCCACCTGGGAGAACATTTCTCAAGTGGATCTGATAATACTGGGGCTCTTCTAAAAAGGTCTTATGTGGATGCATAAATTAACGGGCTCTGGCACATGAACCAAGAAGGCTTACATAAGGAAACAGGGAAAGAGGTTTATGTAGGTTGCCAGGCCAACCATAGTTGAAGTGGTTGGATCTCTCTCAGTTGAGGGAGAGCTCCCCAGGTCAACTCCTAGTTCTGTGGCATATAGGGTGTGGGTGTGGCGGGTATTTGAAAGGTTCAAAGGTTGAGATAAAGAGAATTTAAATCAGATTAAGAAAATTCCCTGTATAATCTATTTTCATTGAGGTGATTGAATTTAGTTGTTAATGGGTTTATGAGAATTCATACACAATAGATTTATTTGTTACGGAGATTGTAGGAAGATAGAATGGAAGTATGAAACACAAGCTATCCAGGCAAATCCTGGTTGAAATATGTCAATAACTGTTCCACAAATTGTCTTGGAACTGTTAATGTCTTCCCTCAAATAGGAATAATTAAGGTAACTCTACATGCTCACTTTAGGGCTCTTGAATTGGGCAATTTTTAACCTTGTGGGTACCCATATTAGTGTCTCTCATTTTAAGTTGTGTTTGAGGATTGCAATTTTTTTTCCAACTAGTTTAGACTATTAGACTATTAAGATGAATGAAGGTCATCTAGCTTGATAAGCACTGTTGGCTTATGCAGATTGAAATCAATGGTGTGCCAGCAGATACAAAAGACAAAGATGAAATTCTGGAAAGTGAGTTTTTTGATACTCGGCAGGCTTTTCTGAGTCTTTGTCAAGGGAATCACTATCAATATGACACTTTGCGCCGGGCTAAGCATTCTTCAATGATGGTCCTGTATCATCTCCACAACCCCACAGCTCCTGCTTTTGTGACTACATGCAACATTTGTCAGTTGGACATTGAAGCAGGACAGGGATGGCGCTGTGAAATATGTCCAGATTTTGATGTATGCAATGCTTGCTTCCAAAAAGATGGTGGAATTGACCATCCCCATAAGCTTACAAATCATCCATCCACCTCTGAACGTGATGCGCAAAATAAGGAAGCTCGGCAAAAGCGAGTTAAGCAGGTATATACGCCTTTTATATGCTTTCTATATTGGTTGATAATAGAAAAATTTCCTGTGAGAGTACATATGTATACGTTATATGTGCCTACATTTATGATATGAACAAAACTTTTTTACTCAGCTTCGGAGAATGCTCGATCTTCTTGTGCATGCTTCCCATTGCCGTTTCCCTCAGTGCAAATATCCAAACTGTCGCCAAGTGAAAGGCCTTTTCCGTCATGGGATGTTATGTAAGATACGCGCTACTGGAGGTTGCCTTCTTTGTAAGAAAATGTGGTATCTTCTTCAATTGCATGCCCGGGCTTGCAAAGAGTCAGGCTGTCTTGTGCCACGTTGCAAGTACGTATTTTGTTCTTGTTTATTTTATAAAGCACCTGTGGCATTGTTTCTTTTTTATTTTTTTGAGCCAAGAATGTGTCCGACAACTACCTCACAATGATAAGGTGTTGCACTGTGATATTAACTACTATATGCTTTATAAGCAGAGATTTAAAAGAGCACATGAGGAGGATGCAGCAGCAAAGTGAGTCTCGACGGAGGGCAGCAGTGATGGAAATGATGAGGCAGAGGGCTGCTGAGGTTGCAGGGAACTCCGGTTAATCCTGTATAGATGGTCAAGGAGACAAAACAACCAGTCAGAGTGCTTGTTAGTTGTGAATGCTTGTCTGAAACACTTCAGAATGGCACTGCAGCAGTTTGAATGGATCCCTAATGATGCCAAAATGTGGCTGATTCAGGAGGGGAGGACAGTGGGACGCGTGTACAGAAAGCGATTTGTTGAAGTTGGTTAGTTTGTTTACTGAAAATATACAAAGTGGCTATCGTAAGCTCTTCCTCCAGCCAATGATCTAGCTAACTCTTACCTACGTGATGCCTTTTCTTCTTTTGGTGGTGGAAATATGAGGAAAGAGTAAAGAGTAGACCCTCCTGGCGGTGATTCTTTGATTTATCTTTCGTCTTTTGCCATCCACCGGATGGCGGGTGTATCATAATGTCCTGATTTATCTTAAGTCTTTTGAGGTAAATTTGGAAATTTCAGTTTTTTGTTTTGTTTTTTATCTTTTACTTTTTTTTCCAGCTGTTATTTTTACGGAAATGGAAGCAGCTGCAGCATTGGTTACTGCTACTGCTCTTTTTGTAGAATGCTTATTTACGAAATGAATGCAAAATAGGTAGTTCAATGTCCCATTTTTGAGCAAAGTATTTGGCACTTGTTATTCATCAATTGATCGGGAGGGTAGAATAGTCACTTCGTTGACTATTGTGTATGAGCTCCAAATTGGAATACTAACTGCAAAATACGTGCCACGTTTGTTTGCACTTTTCAGCTAAAATGGATGTTAGGAAGACATTGCCTATTCATAAGCTTGTATGGCAATGCTTAATTGCATCAAAATTAGCCAGTTTAACGCCTCAAAATTGGTAAGTTTAACGCCAGCACTTTAATTGGTGAAAGTTGTTTTGCTCTGCCGATTATTAATCTGAATTCTGAAGAAATGTTATGCACTTTCATGAATACCATTCCTGTATGAAAAAATAAAGTGGAGACCTTTCAGGCACTGATTGACAAAATATTAAACCTCTTTATTTTTTTTAAGTAGACAGTATTTAACCTGCTCACCTATCAAAAGAAAAATGCTGAACCTGCTAATACTCAGGTACTTCTTATTGCTATGTAAAGCTCATCATGCTGAACCTGGTTTCTTTTTCTTTTTTCTTTTTTTTTTGCAACAGCTACTGTAAGAAGCTACTTTTAGATGCCATTTTAGAAGAATGTTAATCCATTTTCCAGGCACGCAATTTCCGGAAATGCTAACAATAATATGGAACAGACGGAGTATGAAAACAAAAAGAAAATGTGAGAGAGATGAAGATGCTACTAATGGTCTGCTCATGGGGACGAAAAAGAGGTTTTTAGCGTATTGACCCTCATGTAGACCCTGTATATAAAAATGACCATCCACAACATGTATTAATAATATTGACCTTAGGCATATATAAACACCCACACGTGGCATAAAAAGTCACAACTACCCTTCTCTTCTTTCTTTCATTTTTGCTTCATTCCCACTAACCCTCCCCTCCCCCATCTCCATGTATGTTCTCTGCTCCTACTCCGGGGACTCCCCTCCTCCTCCGATGCCTTCGCCTTTGCCATTGTCTCCATCTCCTTCCTCGACTCCACAACCTCCTCTTTCGTCATTGCCATCACCACCACCACCACTTCCTCATCTTTCTTTTACCAACCTTTCTTTTATCTCTTTTTCCATCGCTCCTTAAAGTTCATTTTCATCTTGTATTCATACATGCAATGCTTAAGGTTAGTTATCACAGTTTATCATTTATCAATACCATAAATAGCTGCCAATTGAACAATACTAGTTAAAACCTACTAGTCAAGAGCTGATCCAATTATTTTTTTATTGCAGAGTAGTTTGATATATAAAAATTAAGGATAGCAATTCACATATTGAAATCTCATATTTCACCTTTCGAAATCTCATTTAGATCTAATAAAATAAGTGAGTGCTAACTTATCTAAATGATTCACAAACACCATCACTCTTAGGACCACATTTACTTTGGCTTCTAAGTTTTATAATTCTTTTGCATTTATAATTTTAGTCATAAGATGTATTTCAAATAATATCCAAATAACAGGTAAAATATAAATTGACGTGTGACATGTAAAAGGGTAGTTTGAAATTTTCATTTTTAACCCCTGATGTGGTGGTGGGTGGTGATGGAGTAGGGAGCAACGAAGCGTAGGAGGCGGCGCTAGAAGAGGAGGTGGTGGCGGTGGGCGATGGCGGAAGAGGAGGAAGAAGCGACGAAGAGGAAGAGCTGCTACTAGTGGTGGTGGTGGTAGCGATGGCGGTGGTGGAGGCGGGGAAGGAGATAGAGATAATGGCGGAGGCGGAGGCACCAAAAGAGCAGAGAGCATACATGGAGATGTGGGAGAGGAAAGAGGAATGGAGGGCCGGGGGGAATGAAGTAAAAAAGGAAGACAAAGAAGATACGGGCAGTTATGATCTTTTATGCTACTATATAGGTGTTTGCATCTGTTAATGCATGTTGTGGAGGGTCATTTTTATATATACGTTTTACATGAGGGTCAGTACAATGAAAACCTCGACGAAAAAGCATGAGGGTGAGGCATGACAGGAGGGAGAGGGGTGTAGTGAAAGATATCCACCAGCAGCAGCCTCCACACACCATTCTCTATTTCCCTCCCACCCATCGATTTAATGGCAGGTGGAGAAGGTTTTGATTGCAGTTTGGACTTGAAGAAGAAGGAAGGCCAGGCCGGCAGGGAACTTGGCACAAGTGGTCTGTGCTGGCCAACAACAGCAGCAGAGCTTGGCAGCAAGCCACCAGCAGGGTTTTGCCGAGGGGATGGTGAACCCAGTCGGCACAGCCAAGATGCAACACTTCCCTCCGGACTTCCCCTCTGGAGTGTCGGTGAGGTACATGCAAAGATATGCAGGTTGAGCTCGATCTTCAGCCATCAACCGAGCATGAGAGATCACCTTTGCCCCCAACATCCCCAAACTTTAGTAGTTGCCACGGCAAAAGCAACTTGGAATGATGGACCATGAGCAAGTATTTTCGCATCACTTGACCCCAGAAAAGTAACAACTCTAACCAAAGTCATTCTATTGAAACGACCCTAGAGCGAAGTACACTAAATATTACCTGACATTTCTGTGCATTAAACATACAGAATATACTTTAGCTTACAAGTTTTAAACCATAATACAAATACCATAATACTACTATTAACATGCTACCTCAGGATCACCCAGATATAAACCGTTCACAGATAAAAGATAACAAGAATAATAACTCAGTATCATCTTCACGTCACACATTGGACCCTCAAATGTATATAGGCTAAAGAACATGTATAGCAGAAATTGGCCCCAGAAACCATGCCCATTATATCTCACTCAATGCAGCTAGTCCATCCAGAAACAAAGCAAATTTTCCTTTAAAGGGTATCCAAACATGAAACGTAATAAAAACCAGCAGCAAGCACGGCGCCCCCAGCTGCAATGATCTTCTTACGCTCCTTCTGCTAGTGTCCTTTTTGATGTACTGATATAAAGAACTGCATCATAATAAGAAAATTTACGCATTAGCGAATAAAACCATAGACTTATCATTTGCAGTTACGTGCCATAGCAGCAACTTCAGCCTTGGGCTGGTTGGATATCTCCCAGTTGTGGAGAGGTCCTGCATACAATGTGTCAGGGGTGCATGTCTTATGTATATAAAAAAATTGTTATAGCAACGTACCATTATTGCCACGGATAAAAGCATCGCCATACTTGTTTTTCAGCTGACCATTGACGTATTCTTCAGTTTGCTCCATGGCTATATTCATATAACCATCTAAACAAGCCAATATACCTGCATGTAAGTGTACAAAAGTAAGAAACACCATTGTATGCCTGTACTCACATAACCATCTAAACAAGCCCACATTCCTGCTTGCCAGGACATGGAATCATGGATAACCTTAAAATGGTCAATAAGCACATATTAAGCAGAGTAATATAATAGCACCATACCATGGAAAGGTTTGCTACTTCATGCGCCAGTAATAATGAATAATCACTCAATATACTTGTATTGTCCACTTGTTTGGATTTACTTCAACCACTTATACTGTCCACCTAGTCTCCTACGAACCAACCTTACATTTTCAACTCCTATCAGCACTGATTTATTTTTTCGGGCCAATACCTATTAGTGTCAATTGAAGACACATGCAAAATTATACTTGGTACTTTGGGAGAAATGCAAAATATAAGTTGCTTTCATCCATGAAATAAGGCTTATGTTTTGGATATTTTATCATAAAAACAAAAGGCCGATCGATCCATCAAGTTTTCAACTGGGTTTTACAGAGTACCAAGCCGATCAATCAGCACAAAGCTCCGATCAATCAGCCATGTGTTACATGCAACGGGCCTGCAACGGCTAATTTGACCGGTTCATGGCCCAAATAAATAGACATAAATTCTAGATCTAACCCCAACATCCTTCTAACGTTTCTTATATATTGTGATGCTTTCTAAGTCATTTCTAAATAATCCATGTGATTTGTGCCAACTTCCACTTTGTTTCATGTGTGCCAACTTCCACTTTGTTTCAAAAGTGATATTTAGTGAGTCCTCAATTGTTAGGAGCTCTCACCTAAGACTTGTTCCATTCTAGGAGAAAGTTGGCTTGAGAGCTCTCTAGCAAATTGGCTTAGCTCTTCAGAGAGGGTATTGAGAATGTGGCCCCGACATAGAAGTTCATCCTCCTCCCTCTTCTTCTGCTCCAAAATAAATTTTTCGTCTTCTCCTACAGACAGTGGTGGAATTGTTTCGTGGTTGAGATCTAAGATGTATAAGATCCGAAGTGTAATGAGGAGGAATTTCATTTTATTTGCCCACCTTGTGTAGTTTCCTCCATCAAACCGATCAGACTTCACAAGATCATGATTCATGATCTTGAGTGAAGCTATTTAAGTCTCCATTAGAGAGCACGACAACACCAACTTCAACAAGAAGTTTTTTCTACTTCATCTTCTCCTACCTGCTTCTTTGTTTTTTTTGCTTCAACTTTGGAATCACCAAGATTAGTTCCAACAATCTTAAAAATTTATTTGCAAGGCCGCCTCTAGAGATTCATGACATCAACAATGCAGACCGAAATACCTTTACTCAAGGTCATGAATCAAGATCTTGTGAAGCTTGATAGGTTTGATGGAGCAAGCTACAAAAAATGGACAAACAGCATGAAATTCCTCTGCACCACACATCAAATCTCCTACATCATAAATCTCAACCTCGAAGCAATTCCACGACTGTCCGAGGGAGAAAACAAAAAGCTTATTGCAGAACAGAAACAGAAGAGGAGGATGAACTTCGATGCCGAGGCCACATTTTTAATACCCTCTCCAACTGACTAAGCCAATTTGTTAAAGAGTTCTCAAGCCAACCTTCTCCCAAGATGAAACAAGCCTTGAGGTGAGAGCTCTTAGCAATTGAGGACTCATCAAAGATCACTCTTAAGTGAAAATTGGTGCATAAGAAGCAAAGTGAAATATCATCCAAATCACATAAATTACTTAGAAATGGCTTAGAAAGCACCACGATATATAAGAAAGATTAAAAAGACATATGGGCCAAATTTTGACTTTATGTCCATTGATTTGGGCCATAAAACTTGGTCCAACTAGTCGTTGAAGGTTCATTGGATGCCCTGTAACGCATGGCGGATCTATCGAACCTCCATGCCGATCAATTGGATGGGTACTCTGGAAAATCCAATTGAAAACTTGATGGGCATCAATTGGGCCTCGATGCTGGTCGATCGGCCTTTTGTTTATATGATATTTCTCTAATATTATGGACGCTAAAATTCAAAATTTGCAACTTTCTCATGTGTGCCACATTTGATGCCTAAGTCAAACCTCTCTTAACTAATTCTTGACCACAACAAATAGCTCTTTTAGAGGATCAAATTAGAATAACATAACAGCATTACTATAACTACACATGTCGGAAACCTCGCACGATGGCCCCTGACAAAGCAAAAGGATGTTTTCCCCCCATTTGGGAGCTATTTTTCATTATTTCATGTCTAATTCTCCATCTCACTCCAGTCACTTCGGGTCCTCCGTCAACCGTTCTAGTGGGACTCCATTGTCACTGGAGGCCTCTCCAAAATATCATGAACTTTGCCAAGCGGAGCGTCTTTTTTTTTAAAGTAATATCAGCCTCTCCCTCCCTCTTCAATCCGGTATGCTCCCTCCATCTACACTGGTGATTGTTCAGAAACCCTCCACCCTCGCCACTGTATCTCTCGCACCCGTTAAGCCAAAAGTTCGCTGATTTTTCCTTGAGGCTTCTTCCTTTGATTGAGATGATACTAAAGCATGTTCATTGTTTCTAGTTTTTGTTGTTGCATTGACCTGCGTTCTGTTTTCTTTTTGCAAAATTATGATTGTGTTGTGATTGTCTTTGTTGGATCTCAAAATTAATGAAGTGCCACAGATTTTAACTATCACATGGTTTGACAATTTAACTAGTGACAACTCAACAAGTGAACTACCATTCTCATTCATCTCAGTTGAACTGCCACTTGTTGTATAATTACTTGTTTTGACAGTGTAACTTCACAACTCAGGCAAACAAATTATCATACAAAGGATTGACTATAAGAGGCTTTGACCTAAATTTCATTTCAATCAAATACTCCCTCCATCCCACTTTAAATATCCGTTTCAGAATGAACTAATGCCAGTTCATTTTGGAAACCCAATCAGATTACTAACGTGGGAAAGAGGGAGTAATTCTGACTTCACCAGCACATATTGCAAACAACAGACTTCCCTAGTGAGATCCAATGGACAATTTCAGTTCCCGCGTATACACAAAAAGAAATAAAATCAAACATTCAAGAGCACGCGTAAAACTATATAATAGATATTTTACCATTAGAATCCTCCTATTCTGTTTCACAACAAAATCTATGGCACTGATCAAGCGATGACCTTTCCACAACAAAATGGTAATGTAGCGTCGTGGCAATCACATCTCGTGAGAAATAAACAAGCAAGACTCTGATAACCTACGGAAGTAAATACAAGTAAAACACACTCCCTACGTCCGAAAGTAGTTAGTACATTTCTTTCTTTTCGGTGTCCGAAATAAGTAGGAACAATTAGGCTTATTTCTCAGCCACGGAGGCTTTTTCCACTGGAGAGGGGGGGTTCAATTCTCCACACTATACCTACCTTTATCGGACGGGGAGAGTACATGACAAAAAGATAACAGCAGCAATGACGATAGAATGGGAAGGAGAAGAAGAGGGGGGGAAGAGAGGGACCTCGATAGTCGACGCCAGAGTTGAGCTTGACGACGACGGGACGGCCGCGGATGGCTTTAAGGAAGTCGGCCGGCGTCTTCGCCGTCCCTCCGCCTCCTGCCTTCTCACTCATCTCCTCTCCCTCACTCTCTCTGCTCGCCTTTTAGGGTTTAATCCGTCGCCGGAACCCGTCTGCGAAGTTCACTGCTGGTACAACCTGTGAACCCCACTCTCTTGGAATGGGTACCAAAGTTCCCATCTTTAGCTCGGATGAGGGACCCATTAGTTACCCGCTTGATTTTTTTATAATATTTTCTTTTAATTATTGTATTATATTTTGGAAAAAATTTAAATAATATCACTTTCGTATCAATTTAATTCATAGCGGTTGGATCTTAATCTAATGGCTATAAATAACTATAATGAATTTATTTATCCGGTGATTTGATACATTAACCTACCTAGTTATATAAATATAAGGATTTCATGTAAACCATTCCCTTATATTTTTCTTCTTTTATTATAAAAATTATTCCTTCCACCTCATATTGATACTCCTCGATCCCCGTGAATGTGCATGGGTAAGCCGAAGCTTAAAATGTTGTGAGCCTTACAAGCTAATAAATTTAACTCGAAGGGAGGAAGTATCAACTTTCATTGTTGTAGAAAAAATACACAATGCATTCATTAAAAGAAAGTGCATTGGGAGATGAAAGAAGTTTTTCAGCAGCAGCAGCAGTCCAGATGGTAGAAAAAAACTCCTGCTGGGCAGCCGAATCACCTGAACACTGACTTTTGCCTAATTCTTTTCAGAGCTAATAAGGTGTCAAATGATGTGGAGTATTTTCTACTATGGATTACGATGCTACATTTTCTCTTCCGCATTGCCTTTATTAGTAACTCCGTCTTCCTCTTTTTTTTTTTCTTTTGCTAAAATCTATAAATTATGAAGGCCTTATACAACACAAAAGTCCTCCAGTACAACATTTAGCCCAGGAGGGGATTCAACAGTTCAAAACTGTCCTTTATAATTTCAGAGATTGATCAAGGCATCGTTTTAGAGATTCCCTTTAGGATATTAAAAACAACGAGATAGAGTATCCTTAGGCAATCACATTGGGTAGGGTAAGCCAGGCAGCAAGCTTAAGTCCTTCCAAGCAGTAGCTTTAATTAGCAAATTTATGGTTCCCAGATCAATGAGAATAGCAGCAACAAAACAGCCGCTGTGGTAGGCTTCCTCCTGATGATCCATCAAATTGAATTTGTAGCAGTCTGAATGAGGTGGCACCCAGTGCTCATTGCTTCCCTAGGCGTGATCTTCAATTTGATTGAGGACTTGGTCTGCAAAGAATTTAATCATGAATAATCTAAACTAGGATTTGGACCCTACGAATTCCCTTTAATATACTAGTTATGTTCACAAAAATAAAAGAAGGATGTTCTGCATTGTAATTTCCAGCCATAAGGGATTGCAAAACCTGGTTCAAACGTTTTGCTCAGAATCTAAGCTTCTATTCTATGTGTTCAGAAGCTTCCTAACATTTTGATACCAACTAAAAAGCATGCAGACAAATTGAGCAAGTTGAGTCCTAATCAATTTTAACCATGCTTCTAACAAATTCCAGAGAACTTTCAAACCAAAAAATTAAACCAAAAGTTTGCAATAATGAAAAAAAAGCATATAATAACCTCTCTTAGGGTATTGAGGAATGTTGACGTTGCAGTTGACAAGCCTTCTCGATTACTCTAAGCTTAGCACTTCTACTTCGACGATTTAGATTTTCTTCCTCTTCAGATGGTGTGATTGGTCTCTTTGTGAGGATGTTTCCTCTTCTTCCTTGTAATTTCTGCTTAACCCATGGTTCTTCAGCCCTGTTCTCATTTCTATCCTTCATCAGAGCAAACGTTCCTTCATCTTCAGTCCTGTCGTCTTCCTTTTCCATGATATCAAGAAAAGTTTTTTTCACAATCCTGTCCTCCAAACTCTGGAAAGAGATTACTGCAAGCCTACCACCAGCAGAAAGGCAATCGAAACAAGTATATAGAGCATCTTCCAATGTCTTCAGTTCATCATTAACTGCTATCCTTAAAGCTTGAAATACTCGTGTTGCTGTCTTGATCCACCCATGCCTTCCTACACTTTCAGAAGTATGAGACATTTTATCCATCAATTATCATCCCAGAATTGTACTTATATAAACTGCTCCTGAAACGTGAGATATATACCTCCTGATCTTGGAGAAGAAGTCTTTACAAGATGAACAAGTTCGCCAGTTGTATGCAATCCTCCTCGTGAACGTGCTTTCACAATTTTGTTCTGCAGATAGTACCACTCACTTTCTTCTCCATACTCACGCAGAATTCGTCCCACTTCAGTCTCAGGCCAAGAATTCAAGATATATTCGGCTTTTAAAATTCCCTGTCAAAGACCTGTTCAATCAGTCAATTAAGACCTAGCTGTGCAGAACACCATGATGAAGTTATAGACAAAGGTATTAAAATGTGCATTTTCCCAGTAAAAGGTAAACAGAGAATTTATTATTGCAAGGACTGTCAAGTTCACTAGAAAAACCTTGTGAAAACTTTCCAGAATAATCTAATGGAATCACATAAGAAGAATTTCGTATGAACAAAAAGTAGTATACAAATCTAAATAAACATATAGCCAACTAACATAATCATAATCATAATCAAGTAGCGCCTTTTCCCAACTATTTGGGGTCGGCGACATGGATCTTACTCCTCCATTCAGGCCTGTTTTGGGCTACCTCTTTTGTAAACATATAGCCAACGAACATATAGCCAAAATACTTAAATGATCAAATAAACAGCATTTAAACTTAGGAATCTAAAAAGAGAGGGGCCTAAGGCAATGACATTTTTCTTAAGCTTTTGTTCGTCAATGAATTTCTCTCTCATTAAAACTTGACAACACTAAACGAGAGGTGCATAAATACATTTATTTGTTTTGGGTTGACAGGATGATAGTGTGTATGGTAGGAGTCACAGGCAATCGGGCAACTGCTAGTTTCGATAAGAATGACAACACTCCCTCTGTCCCATACTAATTGTCTGGATTTGAAAAAAAAAATTGTTCCATATTAATTGTTCTATTCATCGTTCTCATAGAGATTAGTGGATAGAATAAAAAGGTTAACAAATTGGCTCCTTAATTATCATATTTGGATAAATGTGGACATTTAATATGAGATGGAGGGAGAACAAGTTTTTTCCCAAATAGGTATATGAATGCTTTGCCATGTCAGTTAAACAAATTTTGAAACTAAAGAAACTGACCTGAGGATTCATCCGCATGTCTAGAGGTCCATCCTGAAGTATGCTGAATCCTCTTTTGGCATCATTAACCTGCTTGAGAGAGCACAACATTTCAGCTTCATGGCTATCTAATGCAAACATAAGGATGAAGTGACCAAGGGGGAAAGATCAAACTCATAACTAATATCAGATCTATTTTTGTCACCAATTGTTTTAAAACAAAAATACCAAGAACAGTTTAATCCATCGGTCTTTGGACCAATATGTAATAAGAGCACAAAACTACTTTCTTTGTTAAATTTGACTTTGAAATAGCCTAAAGTTTACCATATATTGAATTACAAGTCACATAACATTGCAATGAGTGGCCTGCCACTGCTAATAAAGTAGAAAACAGAACCTGCATGGATGACATTCCCAGATCCATTAAAATTCCATCTACTCCATTATCAACAAGTCCTCCGTCAACCATGCGAAGAGATGATTTTATATCTTTGAAGTTCTTCATGAGTGTAAAAGCCTTTAAATTTGACTGTCTAGCACTATGCATGTCACCAAGAATGGCATTGATCTTTGCCTGAGCCTTTTCATGGGCAGTGGGATCTAGATCCATTCCAACGTACAGCTGCATTTCTGGATGATCTTGAATCATCTGGTTCACAAAATACCACCAATGCTAAGACTAAAGTTGCATAATCACATGCCTATTAAGTAATGATGAAAGCCACATCTTACAATAACACCCAGTTACGTTACAATATATAAGTCTCCTAGTAGTGATTATCAAAATATTTATCACATTGGTTATTCACGACGGGGATCTGGAAATCGAAGCAAACACATATTCGCAAATAAGTGAGAGAAAACTCAGACTGACCGCGGACGAGTGACCAGCGGCACCGACGGTGCAGTCGACAAAGGAGCGAAGCGTCGATCGTGAGAAGACCTCGAGGACCTCCCCCAGCATGACCGGTACATGATCTCCCTCAGAGACATATTGTCGAACACCTTCTTCGTCAAACTCCCGACCCGACCGCGTCCTCCTCTTCCACAGCGACTCCAATTCCGCCTTCTTCTTCTCCCCCCGCCTCTTCCACCCAACACCACTTCTACTCGCGCACTGCGCAATGCCTCTACAGAAACACCTCACCGTCGCCCCCAACGCCGGCGGCCGGCTCGCCCAGAGCCCCGTTGCCGCCATATGTCCCTCTCATTTCAAACGAAGAGCCGTTATCTCAAATGAATGGCATTAACGTAATTAATCACAAAAAGAAACCTGAAAAGACGATAATACCCATTTGCTGCCAGCAAGTCTTCTTTATCCACTGACGGATATTGCCAGGGGAAGCTGCCACGTGTCCGATGATTCGAGGCGAATTTTGCGGCCACGTGGACCATACGGTTCCCTTCCCGCCCCTAACCGCTTTTATGTGGTCGTCGTCTCCTTCAACCGGAAGTCCGGCACCGGCATGGCGCTCAGTTGCAGGATCGGGATCTCTAGTAGGTCCGGCGGGCTTGGCCATCCGGCAGGAAAACGGAGCTCTCCGAGCTTCCTCGGCGCGCCTCTCCCCTGTCCCAGTAAGCCGAGGTGCCTGCGCGCCGCCACGGGTGGTGGGACGCGGAGCGAGATGGGCGGCGGCGACGGAGACGGCGGGGAGAAGGGAAGGGAGGAGCAGCAGAAGCCACCGAACGTGTCGCTGACACTGAACGACGTGAACCCGGTGGGCCTCGGCCGGAGGTCCCGCCAGATATTCGACGAGGTGTGGCGTAAGTTCTCGGAGCTTGGCCAGATTTCCCGCTCTCGCACCGACGAGAGCCTCGACCAGGTCCTCATTCGCGGTCCCATGTGCGAGTTCACCGTCCCCGGAGCCCAGGACACTACTGTCCTTGTTGTCGGCGCTACCAGCCGCATCGGCCGCCTCGTCGTTCGTAAATTGATGCTCAGAGGCTACAAGGTCAAGGTAAAATATAATTGTACTCTCAGAGTATCAACCTCCAAACCTTATTATGGATATGCTAAAATTTTATGTAAAGAACAGAAATGACGTTCTGATTTTTGAATGCCAATTCTTGGAGTAATGACGGAATTGAGTATCACATTCTTGACATTTCATAGAAGAGTAATTAGTTAATTACTATTGCATGTATGAAATTATGAATCGTAGGCACTGGTAAGGAAGGCGAACCAGGAAGTATTGGATATGCTTCCAACATCAGTGGATATAGTGATTGGGGATGTAGGCGAGCCGGCAACCCTACAAGCTGCTATAGAAGGTTGCAACAAGGTCATCTACTGTGCTACTGCTCGTTCTGCGATAACGGGGGATCTCAACCGAGTGGACAACCGCGGTGTCTACAACATCACTAAAGCTTTTCAGGTTTGGGTTGTTGGATGTTTTTTGAGAAAAAAAAATGCTGGGGAAGGGCTATGATGGCTTTCCTTAGCAGTTGAAGTTGGAAATTAGAATTGAGGGTGCTGTTGAATTGTGCAGGACTACAACAATAAGCTGGCGCAGCTGCGGGCTGGAACGAGCAGCAAAAGCAAGCTCTTGCTGGCCAAATTCAAGTCTGCCGAGTCGTTGAATGGATGGGAGGTTCGAGAAGGATCCTACTTCCAGGATGTGGTTGCAGCTAAGTACGATGGAGGCATGGATGCCAATTTTGAGTTTACGGAGTTTGGCTCAGCTCTTTTCTCAGGCATGTTTTTAGCTGATTGGCTTTCCTTGAGATTTATATTTATTTGTTTGATGACATGTTTGTTAAGGGTGAATCAGAAGTTTAGTATGAGAAATTAGACCTTTGCTTCCACCAGAGGATGTTATATTGAACTATCACAAAAGCTTAGGTTACTTTTTTTGAATTTCTTAGGTTATGTTTTCACCAGAGGTGGCTATGTTGAACTATCAAAAAAGCTTTCGCTTCCACTTGGTAGCACCCTTGACAGGTCATTGCTGCTTGAAAAAATCCCATTTTAGATTTAATGATTGCTTCCTCACAATCCCTCAAACTGCAAACCAAATAGCTCATTCTTTGAGCAGTGATGTTCATCTTTCTGTATCTCTTTGTTCAGGTACGATGGCATAGTTCTGTCTGTGGGTGGAAATGGGAGATCGTATGTTTTGATTCTTGAAGCTGGTCCATCAGCAGATACATCTCAGAGCAAATTGTATTTTGCTCGTATGAGCACCAAAGTTGGCTTTTGTCGAGTGAGGAATCTTTTGTACTCTAGATTAGCTAATATTTTCCATATAACTATACAATAGCAAAGGCTGATCGTCTATCTCTTTGATATGCATTTTCACAGGTTAGGGTGCCCTTTTCTTCATTTCGCCCAGTGAAGCCAAATGACCCACCACTAGATCCTTTCCTCGTGCATACATTAACCATTCGCTTTGAACCAAAAAAACAGGTTCTGTCTGAATATCTAAACAACTTGTGAAAGTAAAATGAACACAATGGCTTAATTTTTGTCTATTCTATATAAATGAATTAAGCTTATCTTTTTGAGGTTTCTTCTACCTTGTTCTTTATTCATACAAAATTTTACTGTTATGATCTGCTGACCATTTTTTCATTGTGGCAGAGGCCTGAAGGACCCACTGGACCCAACCAGGATCTGAGAAGCTTTAAATTGATTTTGGAATATATAAAGGCCTTACCTGTAAGTTGCATCTACTGACTCCTGCGTCTAAACCCACCCCCCCACCCCCCCCCCCCCCCTCCCCCCGCAAAAAAAAAAGAAACTACTTACTCCTGCAGTTCAAAACAAAACAATAACAGAATTGCTATAATATAATATTGCTCACTTAAATTGTTTGGCTAGCTGATCACCCATGAATAGCTGGAGTTGGTATATATTAGTTTCCATTCATGCTAAGAAGCTAGAATCCTTTTCATCGTATGCCTTATCCCTGGATTATATACCGCATTTGACTCTTATCGGAATCAAAGTGGTACAAAATCCATACAAATAAACATAGTGACAGGTTTTTATGCTGGATGCCTTTCCTAATGCAACCCTCTGAAGAGGGGACGATGATAAGAATATTCAATGTCATCATATTCATCATACACCTTTCCAAATATGTATTGCCTTCATGACATGATGGTTGCACATTAGATATTAATATAGCCATCTTCCATCACAAAGCTGGTAACAATGAAAACCAGTCTGTAAGAAAAAGCTAGAATCCTTTTATTTCCTTCTAATACTCTAAACTGCCTGCCCAAATGCCATTCCCCTGATCTATTTGCAAAATAAGAAAATACCGGTCCAAGAAATCTATTATCACTCTCCGGACTTGGCTGTGTCCATTAAAGCTTTCTTGAGTAAATTATAATCTTTATAAAGATCACCTTTACCTTACATAAATATTACTTGCTTACAGACTGGGCAGGAAACGGACTTCATATTGGTTTCCTGCACGGGATCTGGCATTGAAGCAGGTAGAAGGGAGCAGGTTCTGAAAGCCAAGAGGGTCAGTTCCAGTATTTACCTTCTCTGTTATCTTTTTTACGGGTGTCCATTTGGCAGACAAATCAATGATTTGATATTTTTAGGCTGGTGAGGAGTCCCTTAGAAGATCAGGCCTTGGGTACACAATTGTTAGGCCTGGCCCTTTGCAGGTAAATCATCTATTGGTGTTTAAATTGAGGTGCTGTGCAATTTTGGTTTCTTGAGCACCTTTACTAGTAGAACTTTGGAACAAGTTTTTTCCATTGGAATTTTTCAGGAAGAACCTGGAGGGCAAAGGGCACTAATCTTCGACCAAGGAAACAGGATTTCCCAGGTGGCCACCACTGCAGATTTTCATAGTTGAGTACAGTGTCGATCACTCTCAAACGTGCTCTATTCAGCATTTTACTTATTGATGCAGGGGATTAGCTGTGCGGATGTGGCTGATATTTGTGTGAAGGCGTTGCATGATTCAACCGCAAGGAATAAAAGCTTTGATGTGGGTATCTGTGCTTTTTGCCTTTGACAATCTGAGAGTTCATGTAGCCAATATATCTAAGAGTTTTAATTGATGGCAGGTATGTTATGAATATGTTGCAGAGCAAGGGAAGGAGCTTTATGAGCTGGTAAGAATTGGATAACTCCTCAATATGTAGTAAATGATGACTCTATTTTGTTCAGCAAATCCTATTGCAAGTGATGATATTTTTTCAAGCAAAATAAAAAACATTGATAAAATTCTGTGCTTTAAATAAATTGCTAAGACTTGTTGTGGTCGTCATGTTTGTGCAGGTAGCACATTTGCCTGACAAAGCAAATAATTATTTGACGCCAGCTCTTTCTGTTCTAGAGAAAAATTCTTGACTGAAACAAATTTGAGATGTAATTAATGTATATGGCCCATTTTTCTTGTATAATGCATATCCCATAATGCCTGACTTGTACGTAAGATGGTGCGTGCTTGGTGGGAGATGATGTATACTATTGTTTAATTTGTTTCTGCACGTCCACACCCATTGTAGCTCGAGAGAATGAACTCCTGTGTCCAGTGTTTCAAAAAAAAGAAAAAGAAAAAAGAAGCCTCAAGGTGTTCCACTCTTTAAGAGGTGAGGGTAAGCCTCATGAACACTGAAGTAAGATATAAAAAGTAAAGAAGTGACTAAAAATAGTAAAAATTAATTATAATTTAGAGTAATTAAAATTTGGAAAATAATAAAAATTGAGCAAAGTTGTAGGCACTGCTATTTGCTAAAAGCTTGAGTCTGGACACTGCAATGTAAAAATCATCAGGCAAAGCATGATATCATAGCATTGTCTATTTCTTTGTAGTAATATAACATTACCCTATGCACTTACGGAAAACATTATTTTTTATTCTTTTTTGAAAAGAACATTATCCATATTTAAAATTTTTCTTTTATAATATCCACGTATGAAGTCGGATTAGGCTTTATATCAACTGCTACAATTCGTATTTTTTTAGTGCAACTACCGTAATGGTAGAGTGAGCTTCTTTCTGTCTTTTATCCTACTAAAATTATAATCAGTAATATGTTTTTATGTAATTGAGCAAAGTGTTCCATTTGGACTGGTCCACCAGTTTTCACTCAACTCCAGTGTTCCACTTGTGAAGGTGAAATGGACAAGTTCCGAACCTGATCAGGAGCAGGTTAAACTGCTAACTAATCCTCGTATTATGTGTGCAGCCAACTCTCATCCCAGTAAACAAAAAAGAAATAGCAGAAGTCGATCATTTTCAACTTGTAGAGTACCTCATGCCCGTGTCATCATCGGACGAGATGGCAGAAGCACAGGAGTCGCCCCCGTCGGCACAACCGACCAGCTCCAAGCCGCGGTTGGTCGGGCAGCCGAATGGCACCTGCTTTCTGCTGCCATAGCCCGCTTCAATCAAGAAATTGAATCCTTGGAGGTACACGAAAGAGCCTTCCCATTGATCTCCCCATACTCTGTTTCTACTGTTTACATTACTTTCAATGAATTTTCTTTCATGTTGTATTTGCAAGATGAAGCGGTTCAGTGGATACCTGGAATTCAATGGGTTTCAATTTCCATTCTGTTCCTTTTCATTATGTAGATGTATTTTAAGACTTAAAGCAGTGGAATAGGAAAGAAGCCAGGATCTTCCACTTGTAATCATTCAAAGTTCAATTTGAGGATCTGGAAATATAACCATGGCTCAGCTGGAATTGCTTGACAGAGTTTAGTTGTTAACTTGTGTTCCAAGGAGTAGAAATTATATCTTTTCTTCATTTGCTACAATATGAACTCCTTCCATACCCAAGTTCACAATTGAAGTTGTCCATCTTCGTTTCTACCAAGAATTGTGTTTAGCTGAGTTGAAACTGGTTTGCGTGCAGAAGGAACTGGAGGAGCTGGATAGAACGGGTATGTCTTCTGCAGTATGCCAGGAGTAAGTCATACCTCAGTCATGGACTTATTTCGTGGATCACTAAGAGTGTTCATACTAATCTTCACTTAAAGTACTTTTGATTACTTTCTGCAGAGTTGTTTGAGGGTGGAAACCGCTCCTGACGCCCTCCTTCCCATGTAAGCAACGAACTTCTAATCTCTCAACTTTCAACCAGATGTAACAAAAGTTTCCCCTCTGCTTCTATTGTTCAAAGAACATCTGTTTCATTGCTTCTGCAGCACAAGAGCCCCTGCAAACGCCGCCTGGAATCGTTGGTTTGAGGGAAGCCACGCCTCACGCAGTGACAAGATGGTTACACAAACGACTCGAGTCATCTTGATGCCTCATGCCAGAATGCTTCTTACAGTTTTGGTTCTCTTGCTAGCTTGCTCATTTAGCAATCTGTAAAACGGGGAGCAGATTAAAAAGTTGAATTTGTACAGAATTGTGATAAATGAACCTGTGTACTGATGATGTACTCAAGTACGATTAAAAGATAAGGAGAAGATAAGAGATTTAGAGATTTTTTAATAGAAAAGCGATGCTTTAAGAGAATTGAATTGGTATGACGATAAACACAGTCGAGGGCACTTGCGCAACGGACAAGGCAACATGATGCTATAGCTGGATCTCATCCTTTTGGATTGAATTGATATTCGTCTTTCATTAACAACAGTCGGCAGAAGACGCAAACGTGGAGGCAGGGGTGTCAACTGCCATTAACTAAACTCTTGTGTTCTTGTTTTGCTGACATGAACATCCCAAGTGTGTGTCATCTTTCACGCGGAGAAGACCAACACCAGTGACTGCGCACGAGAAAGCACACAATTTCTGACCTTGACTAGTGACCACCAAACGTTAATTAAACTCTGGGCCATGCATCCACCTCTTCAACAAGTAATTAAAGTTTGCTTTTTGAAAAAAATCTAAATAATGGAGAATCAGTTTGGCAGATGAGGAAACTATGAACCAAAGGTCAGTAGCCTCCCCTGTGGCTGCGCAGAATGAACCAAAGGTCAGTAACCTCCCGTTTGGCTGCGCAGATTACAACTGGTTTAGCAAACGTGGGAGTAAATGGGGATGGCAAAGCTGCTGGTGGGTCATGGTGGAGAGGAAGAAGAGCGTGGACGTGCAAGTCAAAGCCGCGTAGGAAGGTTCCAAGAAGGAGAGGTAGACAAAACCATGGTGGGACCTACAGTCCAGGAAAACAAGGGAAAGAAGAAGAAGCAAAGCAAATGGCGCACAGGTGTATCAGAAGTAGTCTGAGCTTTATCTTTTGTTGCTATCCTGTATATAAATATGGCTGCTTGTCGCGGAGTTTTGTTTGTTTGATCTTCTACCTGGTCTCCGTGGTCGGCCTGCAGCTTCTTGTGTCTGGTAACTTACTTTGTTTTCACGAGAAATTCCTTGTGGGTTTGTGTGGTTCGATCGAGAGAAGGGGTGGTGGCAGCTCTTATGACTGGGGGATGGAGAAGCAGACAGCAGCAGCAGCTTCGGCTAACCCCAGGAAGAAGTCCGAGTTCTTAAGCAAAATCAAGGTAAAGAGGGTCTTGTCGGATCATTTAACAAAATGAAAGCAGCTAGCTTCGGCTGATTCCAGCTTAGACTGCCAAGCTTTTTTGAGTCATCAAAATTCATGTGATATCTATCTCAAAAAAAAGAAAAAAGTCATGTGATATTCTGGTGTCCTTCCCCAGAATCTGAAATTTGGTTGATTACTATAACGCAAGCCCTGCCTCTTGGCTCTGCTTCTGCTAGAGTTTGATTTGATGGGTTGCCATTTTTATGAGGATACTGTGGCATAAACTTAATTTCAAGGTTTAGTGCGTATATGTTTAGTCCTATTTGCGGGTTTGATAAAATTTCTCTGTATCATGTGGTCATTGGTTTTTAATTTCTTAAAGAAATTACAGACGTTTTTTAGAGCATGCTGAGAATTAAGGATTTGTTGGAACTGATTTGACCTACTTATGGACGTGATAACTACAAATTACTCTTTGTACTGATATTTGTATGGTATTAGAAAGGTATTCTGGAAGCTAATATGTGAAATAGTCGAAGCTGAAATTTTTTTATGAGTTGAATAGATAATTGGCTGGTTAATTAATTGGCTTTACGTCTTGGACCTCTATAATTGAGAATTGATTGGGTCTAGTGTGTAGTGAAACACTTAGATCCATATGTAGCAAAAAACACAAAGAAACACTTAGATCCATCATTCAAAAATAATCAGTTTGTGCTGTAAAATCCAATTGCAAGCAAACTTTATTGTTAAGTGTTATTGAGTTTTGTTTGATCCTTTTAGTCCTTTGTTGGCTAAATTCTAGTAGGTTACTAACTTGTTTTGCTCATATTGGATATGCAATTCAAGTATGCAATAGTTGTTGATGTTGACATTTTTTCTTCTCTTTTTCTTGTGTGTTTTTGCCTTGAAGAGTGTCTGTCTTGTTTCATCATCAGCAGACACTGGCAAAGGGCGAAGTAAGCTATCTAGTAACAAAGTAACACATGGATTCCACTTGGTGGAAGGGAAATCAGGACACGACATGGAGGACTACCATGTAGCAGAGTATAGGCGTGACAAGAGCCACGAGCTTGGGCTGTTTGCCATTTTCGACGGGCATCTGGGGGATGGAGTACCAAGTTATCTGAAGAATAATCTTTTCAACAATATTTTAAGAGAGGTAAGACATTTATGTATGTTGGTATTTTCTTCTTCAACTGTATCTTTCTGCTCAACTTATATGTTTGATGACCTAAGTAGCAGCAAGAGTCAAGGGCTGTAATTGGTTGACTCTTGATTTTGAAGTTAAGATATCAAAATTCCAAATGCCCAACCTTGATAAAATTGTTATCTAATTTAATCTGGCATTCTGATAAAAGTTGTTTAGCCTTAAGCTTAAAGCAAATAGCTAATCAATTCTCTGTGCAGATTTTTAAGCCAATATGAGCGCAGTGATTGGGCTACGTCCTGCCCATTAACCCCACTACATGAATCATATAATATTCTTTTGTCAACGGAATGTATTGGGTTATCTATCTTGTGAAATATCCTTGTATGCTGTAGAAGCAGAAGCTATGTCCTCTGTACATTTTTTTGTTCCTTCAACACTCTCACATACTTCTTACTCTCTTGTTGCAGCCAAATTTCTGGAAGGATCCTCACACTGCAATACAAAGTGCCTATCGCTCAACGGACAAGTATATTCTTGCAAATCCGACAACCTTAGGGCCTGGTGGGTCCACAGCTGTTACTGCAATCGTAATTGATGGTAAGGATTTGTGGGTAGCGAACATTGGTGACTCAAGAGCTGTTGTCTGTGAACTGGGGTGTGCCAATCAGCTCACTGTAGATCATGAGCCACATGTGGAGCGAAAAAGAATTGAGAAACAGGGTGGATTTGTTACAATTCTTCCAGGTATTGGACTACACTGATTTTAATCTATTATCTTGCTGCTACTTGACTAGTAACTTAAACATTTGCCTACAACTTGCTTCCAGGAGATGTACCCCGAGTCAATGGCCAACTTGCAGTTGCACGTGCTTTTGGTGATCAAAGTCTCAAAGCACACCTGAGTTCAGAGCCTGATGTAAGACATGTACCGATAGATTCCTCCATAGAGTTCGTCATATTGGCCAGTGATGGTTTATGGAAGGTTTGTCTCATCCCTCACCAGCAACTACGATGGAAGTTTTTTCTTAATGTTTGGTTTCTGTCCATTAATGTTTGTAATGCTTTAGCATAATTCACTATACTAGACTGATGTAGCTGAAGTGTAGATCCTACCTCTCTTAGTCCCATCTGATAACCTTTAGGTTTTATCCTCTTCATTAGCAAATGGGTTAATTTATCGACTCAGACAGGTTGAATGTTACTGATTGCTACTAGATATGGAGAATCGTCAATAAATTATCATATGGAAATTAAATCTAGTCATTTTCTAACTAACTAAACTATTAAGTCTAGTTGACTTCTTCACTTCAATGACTGCCTCAGTTCAGATAATGTGAGGTATCAAGAGAGAATTCAAAAGTCATCCAGAGTTCTCCTTCCTATCACTTTATAAAAGAGACAAAGGGAAGTCCAGTTGTGTTGAGTATTTTACAGCAAAATTGAACTCAGAGGCACAATGGTCCGAATGACAGATCTTTTCCTGATATTTCTTACAATGTTCTTTGGTTAAGAACTGATTCGCTAAAAAATTTCCTGCCTTCAGAGATCTTTCGATCTCTTAAATGTTTGAAATTATGGATTTCATGCATTGGGCTGCTAAAGGTGAAGGCAACAGCATCTCCTGAGTCTTAATTTCACTAGTGAATTGGTCTGTGGTTCTAGTGATTATTTAAAATAAATGATCTTGTGGCTTTTGCTGAAGTTATTGCATACAAGCTTTCCATCCACTATCCCCACATCCACAAAGAGGGGAGACGTCCACAAATGGAAAGAGGCCCTAAGGGCGCTAGTTGTATTGTCAAGCTATAGGTTTTATCTGTGTCCAGCATATATCATATAACAAAAAGAAACTGGATTCCTGAAGGCAAGTCTCCAATGTGATGAGGTAAAACATGCAAATTCCATCTCATTGCGAGCTTCGTCATCATCATGACAGTATAGAAAAGAAAAAATACCTTAAAAGAAGCTGACTGTGAGGAAAACTTGTATTTTCCAACGCAATACTAAGCTTTGACAATTTTATTTGGTCAGGTTATAGACCTTTCTTCTATGTTTAGATGTGTGTACTTGATATTATCATCCCTACAATAACATTAACACCATTCTTATTTTTGCCAATAGGAAGAAGGATCCTTAAGAACTCTTACTCTTTTATTTTCCGTTTGACTCAATTTCTCTTGAGTTATTTTGTAGGTATTGTATGTTTGATGAGCATATCCATACCTTCCTCAACTGCCTATACTTTTTATTGTTGTAGTGTGAAATGAATTAGCTTTTATACAAGTGTGTATGTTGTTGTAGGTGTTAGTATGTTTTAAATGCACGGCGGAGCTCTTCTAGTCATTTTAAATATGATGATAAGTAGGGCTGTAGTTTGAAAGCTGCATGTATGAATTATCCGTACTTAAAATTAACAGACCATCTGTTTATACTTTTCTATCCTCAGTATGTCACGTTATCCTAATATGCATCAGGTCATGAAGAATCAGGAGGCAGTCGATCTAGTGAAATCCATAAAAGATCCGCAAGCAGCGGCCAAGCGTTTGACCACAGAAGCATTGACAAGGAAGAGCAAAGATGACATATCATGCATAGTAATTCGTTTTCGGTGCTGAAAGATTTCTCCTCTTCAGCTTGCACTCGTTAGGCAAAATACTCAATCAACATCCTGTTATTACATTGTGACAGTGGTGATCTAGGTGAGGCCGTTATCCCAGCAGCTTATGGTGTACCTGTTCGTGGCACATTCAGTGCGGGGATGCAACTAGTGGAATGCGTTGGACTACCAAAGTTTGTTTATCATGTGTATATTTTTGTACGATACTGGACAGTATAGTCTCATATGTGTATTGTTCAATTGATGTATTCTTGTGGAGAATCATGGACTAGCTTTTGATCATCTCATCCAACTTCCAAGAATCCGAATGAGGCCTGAACAGAATTAGATAGAAACTCCTCCCAACTCCCATCAGGGAGCACTACATCCTTGGTAGATCATAAGAATCAGGGTGAAGTTAAATGTGCCCTAGCTTATGCACATTGTGTTGGAGTTTTTTTATCACAAAAATCACAAGGCCAATCGATAGCCAAAGTGGTGCAATTGTTTGGCCTGATTTTAGCATTTCCAGATTTTACCAAGAGCGACCGATTGTTTGGCATGAAGAGCGATCGATCAACCATGCGTTACAGGCCTATAACGACCAGTTTGACTGGCTTAAGCCCAAATCACTTGGGCATTAAGACCAGATCTGACCCAACATCCTTCTAGTCCTTTTTAATGTATATTTGCGATGTTTTTAAGGATTTTACTAGCTTTTTATGTGATTGCTTTTGAGTGTCAGCTTCTACCATAGTTACAAAGAGTGATCAATGTAGATTCAAATTAACAATTAGGGCCTAATAGAGGGCTAATAATCCTCGATAGTACGGCGACCCAACCTCAACAAGGAATTCTTCTACATTGTCTTCGTCTTTCTTCTTTTGATTCTTTTCAATGAACAATTGTTCCAACAGATTGATGTGCCCCGCAGCACTGAACGTCAATGGATCAACCCTACAATGTCCCCACCAATGCTTGCTTTCGCGGTCTTGATGTTCAATAAGATAAATTCATAAACAAACGTGGTTTCAAACAAGGAGATAAATTTTTTTGTGCAGGCCTGAAACAAGGTTTCTTGCCAGACTAAAAGTCCTCCAATGGGAGTTTACATTTTACATTTTTTTTCCTTTTTTGTTACTAAAACTCCTTATGCAGTCACATACCAAGCAAAATACTAATGGAATTAGACAAAGATAGCACCTACAGGAAGTCGAGAACGAAACGCATTAGCACGATGCTCTCAAGTCTCCCATGGAGTGGAGAAAACCTGAGTTTGGGCCTCAACCCAGGACCAAAAGGGGTATCTTGGAACACTAGGTGTTGTGTGCATGATTAGGACTGTCAATAGTGAGGGAGGTTATGGAGGTAAAAACCTCTTCCATCACAGCAACAATTTATAAAAATTTTAACCATAACTTTTCCACTAAAATGGAATAACCTTTCTCATTAACCATTATCCAACGATTAACCGCAATTAACCAACTTCATCTCATATTTTTAATTTTTTTACTTAATTCATATTATCAATTATTTTTATCTTTTCTTTACCATAATTTAATTTTACCAAAAAAATTAGCCAACAACATATCATTGAGAATTATCAAATTTCATATATAATTACAAAAATAAATTAAATTTATATTCCCTATATTCCAAAATATATTCACTATCTATGTACATTTTACTAGTGATTTTTTACTAGTGATGTGACTTCTTTGTGAGCTTGAAAATTTTCTCAAATGTACGAAAGAAATATTACACAATACTTAATAATAATAATAATAATTATATATATATATATACTTTTTAATATATTTCAAAAGATGACATAAAATACTAAACATTTCAATTTTACCAAGCGGTTAACAAGCACTTAAAATTAATCACACAATTAATCAACGAAGAATTTCAACCAACTTATTTAACCAGTACAGTTAAAATTAACATAGGTTGAAACAGACTTGAACATGCAAATATTTATTAAGTGTCTAATCATTTAGTAGCAGCCGCAGGGGGTAAATTCCTTCCCTTCTCCTTCTCCTTCTCCTTCTCCTTCTCCTTCTCCTTCACTTCACATCCCTGCGATTTGTCATAATTCCGGTGATTTTCATGGATGTCAGTTCCTTTCCTTCCACATTCATCCGGCGGCAAGCTCTGGTTTCTGCCATAGACTCCACCGAACCCATCGTCGTCCGATCGAGTGGCATAACCCTCCCCGAAGGAATCAGACATAGCATCCCCGGTTTTCTCCGGCGGGGTTTGCTTCTGCGCCATTTTATCCTCTTGCTCTGCATGCGCCGATTGGCACTTAGCTGGCTGTAGTCTCACGGAGATGGCGCAGCCGGGATGAGCTGATAAGGAACGGCAGCGGGGTGGGAGAAGAGGCTGGGGACAGGAGTGAACAAGGCGATAGGCGTTAAGCATCATCACTCTTCAAACCTTTGCGCTTCAAATAAGGCAAAACTGCTCCCCTTCCGCTTAAAGAGCGGAGTGAACTGATCTTGTCCGAGTCATTGCATCTGCATGCATGGCTCTACGTGGTGGTCACTGA
The DNA here is from genome assembly GCA_039654745.1 of Houttuynia cordata. Taxonomy (NCBI): domain Eukaryota; kingdom Viridiplantae; phylum Streptophyta; class Magnoliopsida; order Piperales; family Saururaceae; genus Houttuynia; species Houttuynia cordata. The sequence goes on along the minus strand of CM077502.1, from coordinate 49,927,900 downwards.
GAAGACAATCCATCAACGACGTCACACATCACAGTCGATGCTGAGAAGCAAAGTAACACGTATATTTCACTGGGCAAGTTTGCTAGGAAAATCACAAAACTCGTGTCCTACGCTACCAGCTGGTGGCGAGGTTCCCCATGGATGCCACTCTTTTCTTGGATGCGATGGTAAGGACCGATCCTCCATTGATAAGGGCTAAAACCTTTGAGAATTAAGCGACACCAAACAATTAACAGAGCTTTGTTTTCCTCTTATCCACATTGATCACCGATCAACTACGGAAGTAAAATGTTCAGTGAGTTAATTTCTTTGTTGGCCGAAATGGATGAGGATGCAGATTAAATTCATCTTCGCTAGTTGCCATTGTCGAACTGTGTAATTACTCCTTTCCAAAAGATGGCGCCGAATAATACAACCCAGCAACGCTAAATTATGTCACGGAGACTCACCACGTCTTATTTGGTTGTGCATAGAATCGGGGGCCAATGTGCAGCATGTTTTTTCTGTGGCACGGAGGCTGAAACCATTCAACATCTTTCCTTCAGTGCCCTTAAATAAAACTCGATCCCTCTGGCAACAACTAACGGGTTCCAGATTTCTTCAAACTTACCCTAACATTTCGTAAGCATTTTCTATGCCTTCATTTATGAAATCTGCGTGGATTTCTGTCCTCTTATAGGAGATGATCGACGGCTCACGTGCGCTCGGCAAAAAAAAACTTTCCATTAAAAAGTATTTTTTTTAGTCTGAGCACATGCACAGCTGTCGATTATGATAATCTATGGCTCTTAGTGATGGTGAAAATCTAGGCAAAGTTAATGAAGGCGGATTTGGGCATGCATTAAGCAAATGCAAACTACCAGAAGATAGCCCAACAGAAAGGGCCCTTCATATGTTCACGTTGGCAGCCTGGGCCATTTAGCACTACCGTACCAGACTCAGGCTTGAGAACTTCACTATTAGAGATGTATATTTCATGATTATAAGACCTCTCTACGGGCCCTTACCTCAATTTCAAGCCATCCCATGCATCCTTGTCAAACTCAGGAAGGAAGCAGACAATGTTGATTGCCTGGTAGCCTCCCCCGCCAAGTTTGATTGCCTGGCCTTGATATAGAGGCCCTAAGCTTAAAATTACGTTAGCCGCTCTTTTAATTTAACATGTATTTGTTGTGTGGAAGTGGATCATTGGCCATATGGGATACAATACTCCAAGAGGTTGGTTGCTCTACCCCTTTCAGTCGGTCAACCTAACAGCCCTCGTTATAGAAAAAATGAACGTAAATTGGAGTTTGTTGGAGATATAGCTTGAATCTACAAGTGTCATTATAATGAATCAACTAATTTGAGCTAAAATTGACCTAATCAATAAATAATTATTTTGGCCAAAAAATTCAACAACTAATTACTGTAGAGTTTAAACCCAGACACGAGTTAGATTTTGGAATAGTAGGTTCTTTGTATGAGTCGACCACTGAAGTAAATGTAACTAAAAAAAAATCAACAACCGACAAAAAAGGCCCAAGTGAAATCCAGATGAGTATAGTGGGCTTTCGACTTTAGATGTTGGGTCATAGATGTCATACAGCACTTCGCCTAAAACTTTTTAGCGGAATTTATATAATAAATCATAAAAAAAATTATAAAAATGACACACTGTAGCAAATAATTGCAAAATAGGGTATCTGACAAGCCACGCAGGCACCCGCGCTTGTGTGGCTTTTTTTGTAAAAAAACCAAACCAAAAGGCGTCAGTTGAACCGACGCCTCTCGGTTAAAAGAGAAAGGCGTCGGTTCACGCCTTAACATAGGCGTCGGTTCAACCGACGCCTTTTACTGCCTTTGTCATTTTTCGTTCCATTTTAAATAGGCCGTCACTTCAACGATACATATCTCTCTCATTTCTAACTCATTTTCATTCATTTTTTTTCATTCTTCCTTATTTTTAATACTCTTTCTAGTCATTATGATATCACAAAGATGTTGAGCCATCACATACCATTTATCGTAGTTTTTGTAGTATTTTTTTCGATAAATAGCATGCGATGGATCAACAGCTTTGTGATATCATTATGACTAGAAAGACCACTAAAAATAAGGAAGAATGAAAAAAAATGGGTGAAAATGGATGAAGAATGAGAGAGATATGCATCATTGAAGTTATCACCCCTTTAAAATGGGACAGATTTGTTTTAGTGGGACAAATTTCAATGATGCGTATCTCTCTCATTCTTCATCCATTTTTGCCCATTTTTTTTATTCTTCCTTATTTTTAGTGCTCTTTCTAGTCATCATGATATCACAAAGATGTTGATCCATCGCATACTATTTATCGAAAAAAATACTACAAAAACTACGATAAATGGTATGTGATGGCTCAACATCTTTGTGATATCATAATGACTAGAAAGAGCACTAAAAATAAGGAAGAATGAAAAAAATGAGTGAAAATGGGTTAGAAATGAGAGAGATATATATCGTTGAAGTGACGACCTATTTAAAATGGGACGAAAAATGACAAAGGCAGTAAAAGGCGTCGGTTCGCCTCTGTTAAGGCGTCCGTTGAACCGACGCCTTTTGGTTTGGTTTTAAAAAAAAAAGCCATGCACGCGCCCCCGCCACGCGGGTGCCTGCGTGGCTTGTTAGATACCTTATTTTGCAATTATTTGCTACAGTGTGTCATTTTTATAATTTTTTTTAATGATTTATTATATTATTTTCCTAACTTTTTATCTAATTTTTTGAAGAATGTTAGCCCATGCTCAGACCTTGTGCACATTCGGGCATGTTCAGAGCTTGTGCAAAAGTGGCAACCGTTAGATCATGTAAGGTCCATGCAATCTGACGGCTGCCATCATGCACACCCTTTAAACAATCTCTCTCTCTCTCTCTATGGAGAACGCTGTCTCTAATGCACGGTCTCTCTCATTTTTCTTCTTTTTGGAACACTAGTATAGAGGTGTGCACATTGGGACATGTTCATACTTCACATTATGAAATGTTTCTTCATTTTTCTTATTTTACTTTTTGTTAATGCCTAGAACAATTTCACGTTAACGGACACTATGATTTTCTCCTCAGAAACCAAAAAATAAATCAAGTTTTACTATAACAAATAAGCAGTAATAGATCAACGAACACGTACGACCAACATTACACATCATATCTAGCCCGCAGTCTTCAACACGTCTCTTCATCCAAACCAAGATACTTTGCAGTGAGAGGTCGGAAAACGTCCCCGGCCTGGGCCTCCACCACCTCCAGCTGCCCCTTGAGCAGGTGCATGTACACCACCCAGTCCCCGTCCCCCCTCGCGCTCGGCATCGGCATCACGTACCCTGAGTCTCCCCCCCATGGGAAGTGGTACGAACCAAACGCCGGCCTCCCCCACCCGAACTCCACCTTCCCCACCGGAAACCTCATCCCCCCGGACACCACGAACGCTGGCCCCTCGTCCGCCCCCTTGCAGTATATCTTCGCCACCGCCGGCTCCGGCCTCCTCGTTTCCACCCAGTCTAACAGCCCCATGAAGTGCTCCTTCGTGGTGGCGCTCCCCAAGAACTGCCTCACCGCGTCGGCCACCCAGCTCAGCGGCCGCGCCGCCAGATCCTCCGCCCTCTTGTCGGTAAATGGTATCGACAGCACGTTCCCGAAGTAGTTGGCCAGGGCCCCATCCTCGGCCAGCCTCGTCCGGCCGTCGACCACCAATCCCATCTTACACCACTTTGACCCGTCCGGGCAGGCCCGGGCCACGAGCTGCCAGATGAAGGCGCTGACGGCCTCGAGCTTTGTCCGACTCGACCCGCCCGCTGAGGCTCGTGCTTGGAGCTGTACTATGTCCTCGGCAGTTACGTAATAGATGCGGCTTATGGTCTGCTCGGCTCCCGGCTTGGGAGGCCCCGGCGGCGGCAGGGAGGAGACGGGTACGTAGAGGTCTTGGATGGAGGGGTCGTGAGAGCCTGGGCGGCGGGGGCTGAGGAGGGATCGCCGGAAGGAGGGTTGGACGGTGAGGGACTTGAACCGGGCTGTCTCTGCCCATGCCACCAGGAACATGTTGGTGGAGTAGGCGTCGGCGATGCGGTGGTCGAAGGTGCAGCCCACTACTATGCCGCCACACCTCATCTCTGTCACCTGCAATTGCAACACCATTAATGAAAAATAATTAATAACAACAAAAATTAAAATTTGCAATATAAAAACAATATGCATTCAAATGAGTCCCTAGTTCTAAGAAGCTGGATATGTTATTAGATATATAAAAATGGTTTCCTGAATTGCACGTATTTGCGCCACTCGGGGTGCATGCAGGGATGAAGGTCGATGTTTGATAAAATACTAATTAAGAAGATATGAATTAATAATAACGGAAATTTGTACCATAAATAAATGATAATTATGGGGTTGACCAGGTATCGGGGCAGAAATTGAAGTTAAATTAATAATTCGAAGTGTGGACTGTGGATGCAGGAACGCAAATATAGACCAAAACTAGAGATGGTGGCCGAAGGTACGAAAAGAATGAGCCAACAATGACTGAAAATGAAAGATTCTAATCAAGGAATCAGTGACGTGACTTTCATTTTCTTCCATATCCATACTTGGAATGAAACAAGTTACGTGCGTCTATGAAAAGAACAAAAAACTTTCCAGGAGAAAGCAAATAAACGAGTTTATCTGTTGGACTTGATGAAATTTAAATGATTTTTTTGGCACAATGAAATTTAGATCTCGACTTTGAGACACTCTTACCTGGACGGAAAACACGCCATCTTTCTTCGCCGGCACGAGCTTTCCTTCTACGGTATCGTCAGGATTGTACAGGTCGAGCTCGCTGAGCTTAACCTCAGCATAAGCTTCGATGAAGTCTACCCCACGGTTGTTACACAGCAGCTCTGGCTCCCCACTGGAGTTGGTGATAACCTCTCCTGAGAAAGCGTAGTAGGAGACGAGGACGTGGGCCAGAGACGACTTGAGGATGGAAACCATGGAGGAGAAGTTGAGTTGCTTATGGGTTTTGGGTTTTTTGTAGCAGAAGAAAATACCCACGCCGAGAGGTGGGAGAAGCAGATCCAGGTTGGACTGGGGCAGCCAGTGCTCTTGCAGTGGCAGCACTGCTGCTACAACTTCTCTTTTCTTGATGGTCACAAAAACATTACAGACAGGCGCCATTATAGATTATTAGAGAGAGAAGAGAGAGTGAGAGTTCTTGGCAGATTGGAAGGAGGATGGGGGTGCAAGGGTGATTTATATAGCGTAACAGGCATTTTCTTTCTTGCTGTTTTTTTTTTTGCTAATAGTAATGCGTCTTCGTTCTTTCAACTGATATTCATAGAAGAAAGTACTCTAGAAAAGTCACCAGATGAGAACACAATTCCATTTTGGCATCCTAGGTAGGGCTGGTAATGGACCGGACGGGCCTCGGTTGTTGGCTACAATACAAATTACAGACTAGAAACAGAATTTCTATTTTCAATGTTGTACACACTTCCATAATGAGAAATGAGCATAGTTCAAGAGTATCAAGAATTCTAACGAGGCACTATAAGTAAGGGTGATCACGAGCCGAGTCAGCTTGCGAGTTTTTTTGGCTCGACTCGGCTCGATTCGAATTTTGGCTCGACTCGAGACCAGCTCGACTCGAGCTCGACTCGGCTCGACTTTTTTCGAGCTCGAGCTCGAGCTACCCAGTAACTCGACTCGGCTCGACTCGAAAAAATTCGACTCGTTCGACTCGAGAGTCAGCTCGACGAAAAGCTCGAGCTCGACTCGAGAATCAGCTCGAAAAATCAGTAAATCAAAAATTATCCGTACCAAAAATTGTTGCCGGAGATGGCCGGGGGCCGGAGAGGGGTAAAGGTGGGAGCTTTGGATGGTTCTGGTCGTGAGCTCCTCCTCCCTCGCCGTCGACCTTGTTTTTGCCTCGAGCTTGAGCCCATGGTTGCCGTCGTCAAAAAAACTTGTTTTTGCCTCGAGCTCGAGCCCATGGCCGCCGTCGTCGTCGCCTGTCAACCTCACCTTGCCGATCGCCGTCGACCTCGCCTTCTGCTGGTTCCGCTCCTCGCGATGATGCCATCGCCGATCCTCGCCTATCAGCCTCGCCTCACGATGATGCTGGTTCTGCTCCTCGCCTGTCAGCCTCGCCTCGCCGATCCTCAAGCTCGGCCCATGGCCGCTGTCGCCGTCGTCCTCTCTCCTTCAAGTGGCTGCCGTTGAGACCCATCGCCGTCATCCTCTCTCCTTCAAGTGGCTGATTGGAGACCCATCGCCGTCGACTGAAACAGAGCTCCGCTCGACTGAAGTGGTTTTTTTATTTTTTTCTTTCCTGAACCAGTCGGTTCAGGTTAAATTTCTCTCTTTCTTTTTTTTTTCTTTCATTGGGTTAAAACCCATCGTAGCCATCTCATCCATCAAATCTCATTTGGACTCATTTGACATGTTTCACTTTGGTGATCTACAATTGAGACTTTTAAAACCTGCATAAATAAAGTTAAATATAAATATGCTCGTATATTCAAATAAGTTATTTGATTTCTCCTTGTTTATTTTCTATGTATTTTTTGGTTTGTTATATTATGTCGTAAATGCTTTCGTCAACCTCACCGTGTTCTTCAGTCTTCAACAGCGCTCAAGCTTCTGCTCGAGCACTCTGTTCTAGCTAAAAGCCTATAACGTCCTATGAGCCATGAATCTGAACGCCCGTAGTTTAATTCCGCGCCCGTCTTCTCTTAAATAAACATTAATAGTTCAGATCTTTTTTTGCACTTAATCTCAGCTCTTGGGTCACTTTGGCACTTCAAAACACGTGTAATGGCTTTAATTTTGTTGTTTTGCAGTTCGAGTACTTGAACATATACAAAATAAAACATGTCCTAAATTAGTCTTCTGGGATGTAAATCAGCGACTTAGATCTTTTCTGCGCGTGATCTCAATATTTTAAATAAATTAGGCTCTTTAAAACCTGCCCGCGTATTCAAATGAGTTATTTGATTTCTCTGTATTTTTTGGTTTATTATATTGTGTAGTAAATGCCTTCCTTGACCTCACCACGTTGTTCAGTTTTCACCAGTGCTCAAGCTTCTACTCGAGAACTGGATTGACCCGGGTTTGATATTAAGATGCAACATTAGTGAAGTTGATTAGCGGGGTGTTTGTGTGATGAATATAACACGCTTCCCTTGAACAGATGTTCTGAGCTCAAACCCCCACTCCGTTGGCCACCCACTCGGGATTATATCCTAATTTACCTGATGCGTATGATGGGTGGGCCTTGTATGCACCCAAGGGGATTGGCGGTGGGATGCAGTGCTCTAAGAGATCAGTTTCCTTGCCCCTTCTAGTCGGGTTCTAAGGACTTCGACACCCCTCATTATAAAAAAAAATTTATTAGCGAAGCCCACTTCAAATATGTAATAAATATTTTTTTTGTACACAAAGAATATACAAACATTTGTATGTCAACTGGTTAAAGTCTTGAGTATGCTCCTTTGCATTTGGGTTCGAATCCTACCAAAACCGAAATGTGAATTTTTGCTAATCTTAAGCCGGGTTCGAGCTCGAGCCGAGCTCGAGTTATGGATCGAACTCCAGCTCGTGAGCTCGAGCCGAGCCCGAGCTCGAGCTGCCAAACTTTACAACGAGCCGAGCTCGAGTTGACAAATATTGGGCTCGACTCGAGCCGAGTCGAGCTCGAGCCCAGTTTCTAAACCTCGAGCTCGAGTCGAGATGAGCCAAAACTCGACTCGACTCGGCTCGTGAGCAGCCCTAACTATAAGAGGATCCATAGGTTGTTTGCTGTCTCTGTCACACATATCGGCATTTATGTTTATGACCTCTTCTTCCTGTTTGAAACAGACGCACTCTATTAGCATTTTTCAGTTGCACTTAAACAATTCATAGAAGTATAACAGAGGTACAAGTGCTTTTGTATGACAAAACATTGCAGAGGAAGCTTGAGGATTTAAACAAAATTGGTTATGAAAATTTCAACCAATAAGAGTCATTGGGGAGATGAGACAAACCTTAGCCAGGTTTATGAAGAAGGTGTCGGAAATAAATATATAAACAAGAGGGATTGTACGTTACCTGTCCGCGTTCATCTTCAAGTGAACCAGCCTAGGGGTTCACATTAACTGGGCGTCACAGTACACTCATATAGATGATAATCTCCAATGGTATACTGTCTGGACAATACCCTGCCATACAAACCTTGATTTCATTAAGACATTCATCACCCTGACCTAAACAGTTGAGTACTTTTCATCAATATGGGAAAGAGTGAATTATATGAGTACTCCTCTAGCCAATCATTAACTTATTTTTCCCATTGAATCTTCATTGTAGGATCACTATGTAGATAGATTAGGTTGCTGCCAACTATGACTCCTGATGGGCTTTCAACCCCATTCCTCTCGATGAATTTAGGATTTGTCCTCTCGACAATCCCTTATGAGATGATCAGCCAAGTTATCTACTGATCTCCTGAGGATTTCAACATGCGCAAGATTTTATACCAGAGTTCTATACACCTTGAGGATTTCCTATTATGATTCTTACTGTGAACTTTAGAAATCGTTGTCGTATACAAGTCCATAAGCCATTTAGCCTCTCCTCCGGCCATTTATAGAGCCACTAACTCTGACTCCATGATAGACCTAATAATTAAGGTCTGCTTGGTTGATTTCTAAGCTACCGCTCCACCACACAAAGTGAATATAAATCCACTAGTGGCCTTAGTATCTTCTGAATTTATAATTCAGTTTGCATCACTATATCCTTCTAATATATTGGGATAACCTAGATAACATATTTCATAGGGCATTATACCTTTAAGATATCTAAGCATCCTCTCAATGGCCTTCCAATGAGATTCATCAGGATTTTTAGTGTATCTACTAAGTCTCCCCACAGCATAGGATATATCTGGTCTACTGCAGTTAGCCAAATACATCAAGCTTCCAATAATTTGAGAGTATTTAAGTTGTAACACACCATCCCCACATTTTTTCCTCAACTTACACGTGGGATCATATGGGGTATTCATAGGTTTGCACTTGAAGTAACCATACTTCCTTAGTATTTTTTCCACATAATGTGACTGATACAACACTATGCCTCCTGGAGTCCTGTGAATTTTAATGCCCAAAATTACATTTGCATGTCCAAGGTCCTTAATATCAAAATTCTTATTCAAGAAAGTTTTAGTTTCTAGAATCTCATTCACATTATTACCGACAATAAGTATGCCATCAACGTAAAGACATAAAATAATATAAGCATTATTTGTTTGTTTAAAATAAAGGCATTTATCCATCACACAAACGTTAAAACCATTAGATATAATTACATTGTCAAACCTCTCATGCTATTGTTTAGGAGCCTGCTTAATACCATAGAGAGATTTAACCAAGTTACATACTTTCTTTTCTTGACTAGGAATTACAAATCCCTCTAGTTGATCCATATATATCTCTTCCTCTAATTCACTATTCAAGAACGTCCATTTGATGAATTTATAGATGATAATGGGCTGCCAGTGCTATAAGCACATGAATCGTGGTAATTCTAGTAACAAGAGAATATGTGTCAAAGTAATCTAGACCCTTTTTTTAATTATACCCTTTGGCAACTAGTGTGGCTTTATACTTTTCAATGGATCCATCAGGATTCAGTTTTTTTTTTAAAAATCCAATTGCATCCAATTAGTTTAGACCCTGGAGGCAGATCACTTAAGACCAACGTTCCATGAGCAAGTATGGAATCCATCTCACTTTGTATAGCCTCCTTCCAAAAAGAAGCATCACTAGAAGCCATAACATCTCGATATGTCAAAGGATCATCTCCTATTAAGTATGTATAGAAATCAACTCCAATCTCTTTTATATTCTAGGTCTTTTACTCTTTCTAACCTCTTCATTAGTACAGGGCACATTGGTTTCAACAATAGGACTTAATGATGTACTAGGTTGGTCTTGCACAACAGTTTTTGTCTTTTCCTTCCAAGGAAAAATATTCTCATAGAATATAGCATCATCAGATTCTTTAATAGTGTTAGGTATATAATCTGCTTGATCTGATCTTAACACCAAGAATCTATATGCACTACTATTTTTTGCATATCCAATAAATACATCATCAAAAGGAGTGGATTTATTCCCTTTATTAGCTCAAAAGGAGTTTTCTCACTACTTTTATAAGGCATTTTATTCAAGATCACACAAGCAGAAAGTAAAGCTTCTCCCCACAAGTTCTTGAGTAAACCAAAACTAGAGAGCATAGAATTAATCATATCAATAAAAGTTCTATTTTTTCTTTATGCTACTCCATTAGATTGAGGTGTATAAGGCGCCGCAGTTTCATGAATAATTCCATGATCTTCGCGAAATTTGCTAAAATCAAATGAACAATATTCTCCACCATGATTAGATCTCACTCTCTTGATCCGCCTATCAACTTGATTTTCCACCTCATTCTTATAGATCTTAAATTTCTCAAAAGGCTTGGCATCATCCTCCAAATGAATCCTGTGCATAACAATAGAGGGACTGATGCCTTTAATATCTGCAATGGTCCACCCTATGGCTTCTTTGTGCTTTACAAGAACATCAAGTAGTTTACGTTCTTGAGCCACATCTAGGTCAGATGCAATAATGACAGGTAAGGACTCAGCAGGACCTAAATAAGCATATTTCAGAGTATCAGGTAATGGTTTCAGGTCTAATTTAGGTGGCTCAACACTAGATGGAACTACTGGTGATGATGATAAGGCAAGAGGCTCCACTTTTGGTTGCCACCGTTCAGTACTCATCAGAGGTACCGACTCAAGCAATGAGTTTACTTGTTCAATTGACTGATCGATATCAAATTCACAACCAAAATGTGTTAAGCACGCCTCTAAAGGATCTTGGGAATGTGTTTGAAGAAATGTTTCATGGACAAGTGTTTCAATCAGGTTTATTTCATTCACATCATCCATGTCAGGTGGTTGTTTACTGATGTAAAAAATGTTCAATTCCACCTTCATATTCCCAAAAGAAATTTGCATCACTCTATTTCTGCAGTTAATAATAGCATTAGATGTAGCTAGAAATGGACGACCCAAAATGACAGGTATTTGCCCACTTATGTTCGGAACAGGTTGAGTATCAAGGACAACAAAGTCCACAGGGAAATAAAATGTATCAACCTTTATCAAAACATCCTCAACAACACCTCTAGGAATTTTAACCGAACGGTCAGCTAATTGAAGTGTCATTGTCGTGGGTTTTAGCTCTCCCAGACCTAATTGCACATACACAGAGTAAGGCAGTAAATTCACACTTGCCCCCAGATCTAACAAGGCCCGCTCAATCTGATGTTTCCCTATCATGCACGAGATTGTGGGACAACCAGGGTCCTTATATTTGATAGGAAATTTACATTGAATGACAGAGCTGACTTGTTCTGCTAGAAATGCCTTTTTAGGAACATTATTTTTCTTTTTGACTGAGACTAGGTCTTTCAAAAATTTTGCATATGAAGGCACTTGTTGGATTGCATCAAGAAAAGGAATGTTTATTTGTACTTGTTTAAACACTTCTAGAATATCTCCATATTGTGCACCTTTTTTAGGATTGACTAGTCTTTGCGGATAAGGTGCCCTAGGTATAAAATTCCTAGGTGGAGAATCACTGTCGACAGTTGGAGAAGAATCTTTAGTCTCTATTTCAGTCTTAGTGTTCTCACTTTCTTTTTCAGACATTTCAATTTTATTATCAATTTGCTTCCCAGACCTAAGGGTAATAACTGATTGAACATGTTCCTCATTCTGTGAAGAATTAGAGCTACTACCAATGGAAAATTGGCCCTTCTGGTTAGGCACAGGTTGACTAGGGAACCTCCCTCTCTCTCTTTCTGCTAATTGAGTAGCCAATTGACCAACTTGAGTATCTAACTTAGCAATTGCTTGAGTATTCATATGTGTAGAGTTCTTCATCTCAAGCATAGCTTGGTTGGTTGACTGAATAACTTGGCTTGTGGATTGGATGAAAGATTTGAGAGTGTCCTCTAAAGAGGATTGTTTTTGTGTAAGACCCTGAGATTGAGTGACAGGTTGTTGATATTGGGTAGGAGGTTGAGACAAGGCTGGATAAGGTGGGTTATTCTGCCTAAACTGATTATGCATAAGTTGCATAGGCTGCCCACCTACATTCATAGGTGGTTGACTTTGTCTCCAGGAGAAATTTGGATGATTTCTCCAACTTGAATTGTAAGTTTCAGAGAAAGGATTGCCTGTTGGCTTCCCAAAATTGTTTAGAACATTGACTTGTTCTGCATAACACTCTGGATAAGTATTCATAGAAGGGCAATTCAGAGATGTATGCATCGGGCTAGCACACACAGAGCATGCTTCATTCATGTTGAGAGCATTGATGCTTCGGTTCAAACTCAGGGCATCTATTTTCTTGGTTAACGCATCAAGTTTGACCTTAACATCTACGTCATCTTTGATTTCGTAGAGACCTCCCTTCTTAGGAGCTTGATGTTGTCTCTCCCTATGACCTGCAAAATCCCACTGTTGGGACCTTTCAGCTAATCGCTCTAAGAAGTTATAAGCTGCTTCACCTCCCAAATCTAAGAATGCACCGCCGTTCATTGATTCAATCATGTTGCGGTGTGTTTGAGTTAAACCATTGTAAAAATGTTGTATTAACCTCCATGTTTCAAACCCATGATGTGGACATTTTAGTAAAAGGTCTTTAAATCTTTCCCAACTCTCATAAAATTTTTCATTTTCATCTTCCATGAAGTCAGTGATTTCTCTCTTTAATTCGTTGGTTTTGGCCATTGGGAAGAATTTGGACAAGAATTTGCTCACCAACATATCCCATGTTGTGACAGAGTCAGCGGGAAGAGAATTTAACCACGCCTTGGCCTTGTCCTTCAAAGAGAAGGGGAAAAGGCGCAGACGAACAGACTCATCAGAGAAGTCTGTGAACCTAAAAGTTGCACAAATTTCTAGAAAATCCCCGAAGTGAAGTGAATATCCACTCTTCCTTCTCCATAAACTTGTGCCACCGAGAAATTGCCCATAGTCACTATTCTTCCTCTTACTTCCTAATAGAAATAAACATCACTACAAATATGGATAGTTGCCCCTGTGTCTACCCATCAATCCATAGGTTAACACGCCAAATTAATTTCAAGAAGGGTAACAACTAATCTTTCATCAATCCTAACAAAGTCAGTCCCTGATGTTACCACGTTAGCCTGAGAAGAGCTTGCACTATTTCTATTTTGCTGCCCTTTCTAGTTATCCTTGCATTCTCGGCATTGCCTTGCATAGTGTCCAACTATACCACACACATAGCAGCACTTTTTTTTTGGTTATTTTGGATTTTAACATTAGGCTTGAGGTGACTATTGTTGTTGTTATTTTTATTGTTGTTCCTCTTCTTACCAAATTATTTTGGCTGCTGCCCCTCAATAACATTGGCATTTGCACTTGCTTCATTAGAACAGACAATACACTTATGTTTCTCTCTATGTTTCTCTTCAATTTGGATAGCAACAATCAGATCATCCAGAATCATAGTCTCTCGCTTATGCTTTAGGGTAACCTGAAAGTCACTCCATGATGGGAAAAGTTTATCAATCAAGGCTGGAACCTGTAGTCTCTCATCTATGGGAATACCCTTCCCCACAATCTTCGACATAAGGTTCTGTATTTCAACAACTTGGTTCCGGACATATTTGTCCTCAACCATTTTAAAGTCAAAATATTCACCAACCACATATTTCTCTTCTCCCACATGTTCTTTTCCAAATTTCTTTTCAAGTGCTTCCCACAGTAATTTGGCAGAAGAAGTATTATAATATAAATCATATAGTTCATTACTTAAAGCACTTAGAATGACCATGACACAATTCATTGTCTTGCTTGAATTTAGAACTAGCAGATCTACCAGGTTCATACTCATTAGGATTCACAACATGTTCAGGATCAGTAATAACATAGAAAATTTTAAGTGTAGTCAACCAGAACCTCATCTTGTTCTGCCAACGCTTAAAATCATTTTCATCAAATTTATCAGGCTCAAGAGATTTATCAACACCCATGATAAAAGTACAACCAACACAATAGAATATCTGTTTTGAACTGTTGAAAATAAATATGTAAACAAGAGGGATTGTACGTTATCTGTCCGTGTTGAATTGTATTCAAAATAGAACCTGAAATTGCATATTGATATCAATTCATCCAAGGCACAGCGATACTACACTGCTGACTTCGAAACAGATATTGGGCTTTCTCTGGCAATCTGTCCCCCAGTTACAACGGACCAGTCGATAAGCAGTGCACTTCAACTCATCAGACTCGAACTCAGAGAAAAGTTATTGTTGCCTTTTGGAAGATGAGTCACATAAGAAGAAGTAGAGAAAAAAAACAAGTGTTGTTGTTTTAATTAATCTCTTAATTTACTCGCAAGTGTACGAATCGTGTTTGGAGTATAGTCGCACAATTCTTACGAGGTCGAACCCACAGGGACTTGTGTTTTTGGAATTCTAATTCGAAGATCAGATTGTTACCCTTGTTGAAGAATTAAATTGATTTGATCCACTACAACTACGACTAATCTAAGACTCAATGCAATTGAACAGCTTTAACTAAGAAATTAATCTAAAGGCAATTAAATAATCTATGAAAAAGAAATTAATTTGACAAATAAAAATTGAAACTTTAATCAAGAATTTAAAACTCTAGGGCATAAGAATCAGCACATGACAATCATAGGAATATTTCTTTTAAAATCAGCAATTGTTTTCACGATTATCTCGTAGAGAATTGGAATTCAATCTATTCTCCTACGGAAAATTTCAGTATTAAAGCATGATACTAACCACATTTCAAGGAAATTTCAACATAGATTTAAATAGAATTTTGTATTCTCTTGCATATCAACAGATGAAATTCAAATCATTATATGTATCCATCATTTGATAAATCACAAGTAATATCTAAATAACATGTTCAACATATAGCCCAATGCAATTAATTTGAGAATAACAATCGTTAAAACGCATTAATTTAGGCAAAACAATTGCATCACATGAATACCATTCCTACAACTAATCATGGCTTCATCTCAGCCCTAGACAGGTATTTAGCTACTCATACTAAAGAATTTAACTGCAAAAATAACAGAATTCATTTCGATATAACTAAAATCAACTTACAGGAATTTCTTGAGATTAAAGAAAATAATAAATTGCAGTGATTCCTTTGTTCTTCTGGCAGCCGTCCAATACAACCGATATAAATCCAACGTAGCAACAGTGACAATAGCCGAAATGAACAGTACCGAAAAAAAAATAGAAATTTTAGAACTGTAAAAAAAAATGAAAATAGAACTGTTGATCGTCTTCCCAAACTCGTGCAATCTACTGTTCGCACAATTCGTTACAGACTCAGCAACACAGTAAATCGAGATGAAAACAAAACAGTAAATCTGTCTGTCGGCCGGCTCCCTACAACTCGATGCAGATTCAATACATAACAGCCGGAATGAAACAAAACAGAAAAACAGAAGAAACAAACTCAAATTGGACTGTAAAGAAAATGTGAAAAAAAACTGTTGCTCGTCTTCCTCTGTCGAACTGCCGGTCGTCTCGAATGAGGCTCTGCTCTCTGGTTATATAGAGCCCTCAAAAATCCCAGCTTTCCCCCTTGAAGATGAGTCCGAATCGAGTAAGATTTTGTATCGCTGTGGCCCATCCTTCCCATCTTTCCAAATCGAGGACGCCTTCTCAAATCCGGAATCAAACCGCAGACTTTCTTAATCGAGCACTCTTTCTGTTGCTGCTCTGATCGCGCTGCCGTCATGCTGTGCCGCCGTGTTATTCGAGTGACCCATGGTTGCCGTCGATCGCCTTGCCGTGAACTTCGAGTGACCGCCGCCAGACTGTCCGATTGTGCTCTGATCGCGCCCGTCACGCCGAAACCATCGCCGATCGTCCTCCACCTCAGGCCGCTGTCGAGCTCCACCGACCCATCACCTTGATCGCCGCCGATCGGCCGCTCGAGCAGAGGCGAAGGTTCTGGACCTCAGCCTCCTCTGTCCCGACTGAACAGAACACCCGAGCCAGCGGCTCGGGTTATCTTTTGATATATTTTTTTTTATTTCTTTCGAACCAAACCGGCCCAACGAACCCCTCTTGTTCAATTGCTTGGGTTAAAACCCGTTGTATCAATGTCGACCACCGGATTAAATCTGAACGACTCTGTACTCTAATTCCACACCCGTCTTCTCTTGACTGACTCATCAACGGATCAGATCTTTTCTGCGAGTGATATCAGCTCCTGGGTCCGTCTAATGGCTTCACTTTTGGCTATTCAGCAGTATGAGCATGCGAACCTATACAAAATAAAATATGTCCCAAATTAGACGCACCAAATATTTATAAAATTACGGAACAGTGTTAAATTGAGCAATTTAGAGAGCCTTATTTGTTTAATTCCTAATTACTAAACAAATGACTAAAATTCACTTTATTCCTCATTTTAATTAGAAAACATAACTAACAAATAGGTAAAAAGGCATATAAAAATGTGTATTTTTCATGCTTAACAACAAGAACAATCTGTGTTCTATATGTTAATTCGTGTTTTTCCCATTCATAATTTATAGAAGGACTCAATTGGGTTCTTTCTGTAAAGAAAGGATGCAACTTTTAAAAGAAAAATGGCAAAATCCTGAAAATAACTGTCGGTGCGATCGATCACTAGCACAGGCGATCGATCG
The DNA here is from genome assembly GCA_039654745.1 of Houttuynia cordata. Lineage (NCBI taxonomy): Eukaryota > Viridiplantae > Streptophyta > Magnoliopsida > Piperales > Saururaceae > Houttuynia > Houttuynia cordata. Next base: position 49,911,122 of record CM077502.1, on the reverse strand, counting down.
CTATAGGTATTCCTTCGTTAAACTAGCGCAAGCGATCGATCGCGACTCACTTCCGTGACATCACAATAGATACGATCGATCGTTCTATCGCGACACACAAAAAAGTGAAAATTACAGTAGATACGATCGATCGATCGCGATCATCTATGCGATTCGCGATCGATCGGCTCGTAATCTTCAATAAAAAAATTAGCCGTTTGATAAAAAATCAAAGGTCTAGATGCGAAGTGTTAAGTGCGCCACTAAAGCGCCCATTCGCCCACGCCACTCGCGTGCGTGTGTGTGTGTGTACCAATATGTACACTAACAAATGTGTACAATCTACAATTGGGGAGAGTCTCCACACCAATAAGATATACAAAGAGGAAGATTCTTTCCTCATATATACCCTATCACACTCATGTGTGTTTACTTTGTGGGACTAAAGAAATCTCCCAGTTAACTTAACACAACGTTAACATTTAATTATTACTAATTATATTTCAATCAATCAATAAAATGTGGGTCTTAGATGAAATTCAATTAGTGGGCTCACACCACTAATTTAATTTGGGCCTATCTACCTAAACCAAAACCCATCTAACACATTTGGGCCTGTCATACCACAATAAAAATCCAACAGAAGGTTGTGGTGTAATTCGCTGTTACGAAAAAAGTTTCCAATAAATCTGCTAAATCGTGCTGAGGTTGTGAAACCCCGCCATCAAACCAATCTTCACAATCACATTGTTTTAATTCATAAAAAAACATGCATTGATCAGTAATGTATGTATATGGATATCACTCCTGAACCATGCATGATACATAATTGAAACAACTTACCCAAGGAACTCGAGCTCCTCATTCTTTTATCATATTTTTAGAGGCTAGGATTTGTGAGAAAACAAAGCAAGAGTGATCATCAACAGAATTTACATTTAGCGACGAATTTTTACTTGCATAAAAGAATCCGTCGTTATTGATAAACCTTTGCCGTCATATATGTTTCTGGCGAATTAAATAAATCATTTGCAGCGGTTTTTTTAACAGCAGTGATAAAACTGCAAAATAATGGTGGCAGAAACTTCTCCGTCGAATAGGAAGTGTCATAGCGGCGTTTTTAAGGCAGATTGAAAACTGTCGCTAAAGGTGATATCTTTCGCGACAGTTTCATATAATTTGTCAAAAGAGGTATTTTAATAAAAATACATTATTATCATTAAATATTATATTTTCTTAAAGTTAGACCCACCTATATACCTCAACAGTTCAATTAAAATAAGTGTCTTTGTCTCTGGCATATCATGCTTAAGTTGGTAATTTTATCTCATCAATTAGATTTTATGTCAAGTTATTTATAATTTAACTGTTTATATTTTATGCAAGTTTGTTTATTTCTTCTTGTGAATTATTGATCGGAAATGAACTACGCAGGGAGTTCACTATGTGTGGTCGAAACACCATCACCTAACATGCTACAGCTGTGAACACCCTTGATGGATTGAAGTAGTGATGTTGTCGTGATCTTGTAGGCAACCCATCTGTTCATTTGATCTCAAACCACTGTTTATTTTTTGTGGCAGCACAAAAAAGGAAAGTATTCATATACAAATAAACTTTTTTATATAACCAAGCTTTAATTTATTTACCTTTGGATCTTGTTTTTCCTAATGTGCTCTCCATGGTTAATCCTCCAATGACGAGTCCTCAATTACAAGAGATGGACAAACTTTAATCGCCCTCCCACCCCTTACATTGATGCATGCCATCCGAACACCCATGATGCAGCAACCCAAGTGTACATGCCTTAGTGTGGAGTATGGAATGCCAGCTCGCCGATATATCACCGATATATCGGTATCGGACACAAACCGATACACCGATACCATTAAGTATCGAATTTTCGAAAATTTTCAAATATCGTCGATATATCGGCAATATATCGGTCTTTTTTGAAAAAAAAATTGGAAAAAAAAACTTTCATGTTTGTTTTCTATCCTAATATGCATGTTTATGCATATTTTGAAATCTATTCTTTGTTTAAATTAGTATAACTTATTTTAGAAGTTAGATTGTGAAAATATATGGTAAAAACTAGTTTTTGACGACTGATATTTTTTTACACAATATCTCCGATATTTCGTCTCTTAAGCCGACCGATATTTTACCAATATCCGATACGACATTCCATGGTGTGGAGCCTTATATGGAGAAAGTTCATGTGAGATACAGCTTGGGTGTGAATGCTTAATCCAAGTTACTGTGAACCGTTAGATTTTGATCTGTCTGTCATGATCCATATTTTAGAACCACTTACTAAATCGAGTGTCAGCTAAAAATAAGATGAATTCCTCTATATGATCGATAATTAAATAAAATTTAATGACTCAGTATCTAGACCATGATAACTGGAGTTCACAAATATTGATACAAAACCATATATACATAACATAATAACATATGTAAAGTTGATAAAATACACGTAAGTCCTTCATGTGCAAGTCTATCATCCATCTCACTTACGCCTTAATATAAATTTCTAACTTAAGACAAAAAAGAGACTCATGCCTACTCTAAAGATGTCAAGTTGTCCTCACTCCCGATTGTCAATCACCATATACCCAGTGAAACTAATCCTCTCCTGAAGAACTTGCATTACTAGGGATGCTGAGTATAAAAATACTCAGTGGGATATCATAACACAATCATTAATATCAATAGTTGCATTGACATTTCATGTAGCCAATTAGAGAATCCCACTTGATTCATTTATTAATCTTTCAAGTAGTCTTTTATTGCTTCCCAGGTTCTTGTTCAATAATTAAGTCTTTGTCATATATAAATAGACTCACTGAATGTCATTCCATTATGACAGACAGTAGAAAATCACTCTGACTATCACTCTGGCTACTGTCGATAATCACAACACACCCTTGAATTTGTCAAGAGAATGCATCGCCCAATCCTTACTTTAAAATATGTCTAAGGTATGGCCTTGAAAAAGGTTTGGCCCACATAAGCTCATTGATTCTATGTAAATTGGGATAATGCAATCTTTTACAATGCCAACGGCTCCAATGTGCACAGTAAAACCACATTAAGTTACTACTACTATGAAATCCTCTTAGAGTTACAACATATAATCCAAGACCTCTAACTCAATAGCAAAACATGTCGTCTGATCAAAAGTAACACTCACTCTCGAACTGACTCCCAATCCTAAGGGCATTTTAGTATTTATCTTGATTAGGTTCTTTTCGACCATAAAGTTTAACCATTATTTTATTATCTTTCATAAAATGATTAAGTATCCAAACCTCTTAAGTTTATTAGTCGAGTTTTCGTATTCTTAAGGTTCTCAAGTATTAGTCAATACAACATGTATTTAGGAACTAAAGCTAATATACATAATAATATAAGATTTATATAGTCACTACATCAATTTCGGCTCAAAATCATATTAAAAGGCCCAAAATTATTAAAATAATATCTATGTATCGTGTTGGGTATCTTTGTACCATTTTGCACAAATTAACACTAGCGGTAGGGTCTCATTCATTAATTATGAAGAGTCGAACTGTATTTGAACCAGGTTTGGATTAGTTGAATCGGTTTAAAACCAGCTTGTGGCACTACCATGGAAAATCGTCTCGCCGATATATCGGTATCGGACACAAACCGATACACCGATACCCTTAAATCTCGTTTTTTCAAAAATTTCCATATATCGGTGATTATATCGGTTTCGGACCGATATATCGGTATTTTTTGAATTTTAAAATTTTTTTTTTTAAAAAAAAATTTCATAGAAAACAAACATGAAAGTTTTTTTTTTGAAAAAAAAAACTTTCATGTTTGTTTTCTATCCTAATATGCATATTTTGAAATGTATTCTTTGTTTAAATTAGTATAACTCATTTTAGAAGTTAGATTGTGAAAATATATGATAAAAACTAGTTTTTAACAACCGATATTTTTTTACACAATATCTCCGATATATCTCCGATATTTCGTCTCTTTGGCCTACCGATATTTTACCGATATCCGATACGACATTCCATGGGCACTACAACAAAAATAATCTTTAGCAACGGCAAAATCCGTCGCTAAAAGTGTCTTTTTTAATTACTTTTATTGCGACGGACAAATTCCGTCGCTACGTCTCTCGATGGTAATTAACTGAGATATAGCGACGGACTTTAAACTGCAGCTAATCCTTCTTTCTACAGAAGACGGATAACATGAACCGTCGGTAATTAACTTTATCGATAGATATAACGATGGACTTTAAACTGCAGCTAATCCTTTTTTGCTAGATAGATTTTCTGTCGAAAAAGAATCTTTAGTGACGGATGAATTCCATTAAAAATATGTTTTTTCGACGTATACTGCCGTCGCAAGAGGGAATTTTTCTGCAGAGAATTATATGTATCGACTGTTTTTATCCGTCGGTATAACTGTTGGCGAGGTTTTAAAGATGGACTCGACCCCCTTAGATACCTATTTTGACGGTTTTAGCTCATTTATGACAGATTTTATCCGTCGGTATAGACTTCAAAAAAATTAAAAAAAAAAACAACAGCACTGCTAAATATGGATAATAAAAATTATTCATAAATGCAAAAGATATTCTCATATATTATTCGGATAATTAGCACTACATTGTATACATAAACAACATATGTATATAGTGTCATCTTACAACAATACGTAGAAGAAACATAAATACAACTAATATGCAAAACAATAAAGTTGTTCTTTCTCTCAACTAATACAAGCAAATATAATTCAGAAAGAACCTTTCCCAGAAGTACAATTTGCAAACTTAAATCTACTTTTGATCTTTTAAGAATACCTCTAGAGAACCTTGAACTTGGTTTGATCCACTCCAGGGCCTTTTCAATATCTTTTCTCAGTTGTTGAATAAATTCACCAACATGTCCCTCTGGAATCAATTTCAAAGCAGCAGAAACAGATTGCCTGAATTCGTTTGAGGAAATTAGTGTTTCCACACATTTTCCATAGACTTCAGAAGATAGTGCGGGCAGAGAAAGTATAGTCCCCGAGGGAGATGTATCAACATTGTGAACAGGCACTTTGATTGACCTCACAACTTACACAATGCATAGAAAGGACGCTCAACCTACCAGAAACCAGTATGCATAAGAACAAATAAAAGGACCAAAACAATAATGAATGAAACAAAGATATTATGAAAAACTAATTCGTGTAGAAACTGTCACTGAAACAAATACTTGAACTAGCCTAAGGGACCAATAACTACACAAGTATTGAAGACGTTTTTAAGCAACATTTTCCTCAATTCGAATTTCAAAATAGTTAAACTAATAAGCATTTGGCAGTGTTGAATTCATATTACACACTCTAAGCAGTTGGAACATACATAGCATGATGACTGGCAGAATATTTTCAAGTTTCAACCATGGTTTTCAAAACCGGACCGGACCGGCCGCGGAAAACCGGTTCGGTCCGGCCAGTTCACTCCGGTTTAATGAACCGGCCGGTTTTCTGTAAACCGGCCGGTTGAACCAGGCAGTTTTTCCTTAAACCGGACTGGTCCGGACCGGTGCAGGTAATTTTTTTTATTTTTTTTTAAAAAAACATCTGTTAGAGGGGAGGGGGGATTCAAACCTGGTACGGGAGAGTTGACCCCTCAGCTTTAACCACTTGAACTACTGGTGGGTTGGTGTTTATGGTATACAAAACATATATTTATTATATATTTCACTCCTCACACCTAAACCGGGTCAATCCGGTTTGACCGCGGTCCAACCGGACCGGCCATCGATCCGGGTCGATGGCCGGTCCGGTTTTAAAAACCTTGGTTTCAACACTGATATAACACATATGCTCAAAAGAAGCTGATGAGAAATCTCATGGACTAACCTGTCAGAGCTCACTGTACACATTAACCAGCTGGCATCCAAGACGAAGAACCTCAGGAACCAATACACAACTGTTGTCTGGCTTCAGTAAACCAATAGCCAAATATAACAGTATGAAAATCCAGCAAGACATTAAATCTTCCTCTACAACCTTGTATTCAATTTCTAACAGACAACCAATAGTAATAGCAGCCTCTAGCTTTTGCACCTCTCCCATTCCACCATTAAGCTGTCTGCTACAGATGGTATACGATAGGCTCCAGGGAAGCATATCATTCCTGCCCAGTCGAATTACTAGTACGAAAAAAGATGGAAAACATGAAAGTGATGAAGAATGCTATTCTCGGATACAGCTTTCAGAATAACGGCAATCTGATCAGGACACCCAAAATTTAAAAAAAAATTGATTCACCCAACTACCCTAATCAGGACATCCTACAATGTATGAAAACATGAAGATTGTATATTCAATTGAAAAGAAATTTCAAACAAGTTGATACCTCCAAGTCCCTCAAAAATTCTACACTTCCAACAATCGGACTAATTTCTCGAAAAGAAGCAAAGGAAATCCAGAAGCAAATTAAGCTAACAATCGATGACTTTCATCCCATGCATGCCCACCGATCCCAACACACTTTTAAACAAGCCACAGGAGTGCAAAGATTGAGCAAACTAACAAAAAAGACACATAATTGAGGATGAGGAAATAAAAAAGAAACCTAGGCGGATCCGACGATGATGTTGTTGATGGGGATGAAGATGAGCTTGACAAAGAATCCGACAAATCCCATCACGATGAACCCGATGGCCGTGCGGAACGCCACCTTCGAAAACTCTGCAATAACAATAACATCACAAAATCTGAACTTTTGCAAACAAAACCCTAAAACAATAACGGATGTGCCGGATCAGGATGAATAAACAAAAGTACCTTTTCGTCCGCCTAGTGGAGCCCCGTGGCTGCGGCATCCATGGCCGCCGCTTATGACGCCATCGCAGCCGCTGTTGATAACAAAGGATGAGAGAAATCAGCGGCCTTTTTGGCCGCTGACGGAGGTGAGGTCATCCGCATCACCGGAGGCGAGGCCGTTGATCGCAATGGCGCCGGAACCCAGTCGCCGCTGCCACCATGGCCAATGCTGCTCCCGCGGGTTCCAGCTGTCCATGATGTCGCCCCGCCAATGAGGAAAGGGGACGAAAGGAGGGCGGCCCTTCCGATGAAGGGCCTTTGGCCGCTGAAGGAGGAAGCCGGCGGTGGCTCCACCGCCAGGGCCCATGGCTGCTGCCACAAAAGGATTAGGTCATCCCAGAAAGCAGACAATCTTTGTGAAGTAAACCGGACCAAACCGGTCCGGTCTATATAAAAAACCGGCCCGATTTAAGATCTGAACGAAATCAGACCGGCTTTAATGTTTAAATCCGGTTCGATCCAATATTAGTGATTGGGTTCGGGTTATATTAATTTCTAATTCACTTTTCAAATTTGTCGCCATCATTCGAACCAAGTGGGACGAAGGGAGGTGAATATAGGCTGGCCGTTGACTCATCAGCGGCATGCTCCCAATAGAACATTGACTTCATCAAAACTCATAGTTTTCTATTGTCATCAACCGCCCCTTCGTCTCCCCATTGGACATTGGAATATGCCGACCGTCGAAGAGGTGTGAGGCAGGGTGGTGTTGGTCATTCGAGGCAGACTAGGGTGGTAATAGCGGTCACGGGGAGGAAAATGTTGTAGCAATGGTGGGGGGCGCCCGCAGAGGAGGAAATCAATGCGATGGTGGAACTTGTCGGGGAGGTGGCGGCCAAAAGGGAGGAGGGGAGATCTAGAGTAGAGTGAGATTGCAAAGAGGGGAGGTGAACCATGGGAGAAGAAGGTCACATGCGAGGAGGCGGTGGAGGTGAGGTCTGAGGTGACGGGGTTCGGCAGAATGCAGTAAGGAGGGGACATGGTCGATATTGAATAGAAAGGAACGGATAGCGGTTGGCTAGATCGGGAGAAGAGAGGGGAAAAAAGTAAAGGGGGTATAATCTTGGCCGTTCAAATAAAGGGTCTAGATCTTTTTTAAAAAAATAATTAAAATTTTAAATTAGTAGGAATTCCCGACGGATATTTTAACCATGGATGCAAAATGGTTTTTTCTAACCACGGATAATAAACCGTAGAGAATAGCCACTATTATCGACAGTCGTAAGAATCTGTCGCTAATGCCCGATCTTTTTCCACGGTTTATGTTCTGTCGTAAAAGTATATCTTTATCCACTTTTCTTTTAGCGACAGACATGCAACCGTGGAGAAAGCCCGATTTTGTTGTAGTGTGGTTAATTTACCGAATAATAATAATCATCATCATCATATGCCTTATCCCAGCTATATGAGGTCAGTGGCATGGATTATCGCATTTGACTCTTATCGGAATCAAAATGGTACAAAATCCATACGAAGAAACATAGTGGTAAATTTTTACGCCAGATGCCCTTCCTGACGCAACACTTACTAAATAATACATAATAAAATAAAAATTACCGATCGGAAAAGAGGAAACTTATTTCCCAATCTGGTTATCTAGCACGCATGCACTAGTGTGGCGGTGGCCCTGTGAAATCTTTTTTTTATCCTGACCCGAAAGATGTCACTTGAAACGATGCCTCCCTGTTGTAAAGAGGAAAAACATCATTTCAAGTGACGCCTTATATTTTGTTAAGTATTTTAAGAAAGGCATCACTTGAAGTGTCACCCTCCTCTTTACAACATGAAAGGTGTCGTTTCAAGAACGTCTTTGTTTTGTTGGTAAAAAAAACAAAGACGTCGTTTAAAACGAAAAAAATGAGGAGGTAGGGAAGAGCTAGGGCGTCAGAGGCTCTTTTTTTACAAAAAAAATATTAAACCTTAAAGATGTCCTTTGAAATGACGTTTTTATTTTTTTAGGAACAAAAATGCAATGTCTTAAACGTTAAAGACGTCCTTGTTTTGTTTTTTACCAACAAAACGAAGATATCACTTGAAACGACGCCTTTCCTGTTATAAAGAAGAAGGTGTCACTTCAAATTACGCCTTTCTGGAAATGCTTAATAAAATGTAAGGCATCATTTGAAATGATGACTTTCCTCTTTATAATAGGAAGGCGTTGTTTCAAGTGATGTCTTTTGGGCCAGGATAAAAAAATAACTACATAGGGCTAGCGCCACGCTAGCACCTACATGGCATGTCAGATAACCAGATTGGGATATAAGTTTCCTTTGATCGGTAATTTTTTATTTTATTATGTATTACTCCCTCCATTCTGAATTAATGTGTACATTTCACAAAAATATTATATATTTTTATTGGGCTATGGAAGTCACGTGATCTTCCTCTTCCTCCAAGCAAGCATCCCAAAAAACTCTTACCTTCAGCCAAATCGCACAGCAGTGTCACCCCATTCGCGCTACTGACGCAAAGTAAACTGTGAGGTGACATGACCACCGTGTTCACATACCCACCATGCTCGATAAGCATGCACCGCAGCTTGCAGTTAGTCAAATTCTAGACCTTGGCAGTCCAGTCCGAGGATCGAGCCACAATGGTGGCCTGGAAAGTGTTGGGACTGGATCAGACGCAACTGACCTAGTCAGTGAACGAATCCCCATCTTGGATGGTCTACTTGCACTAGCCGAGCGTGTTCAAGAGCTTGATTGATGGACCACACAAGGCGGACACAATATGACAATCGTTGATGGAGAAAGCAATGGAGAGGATGTCCTTGGAGTGCCCGACGAAGTGGCGGGTAGAGATGTCGATGTTGAGATCCCAAAGGTGAAGCTTGTCGTCCTAGGAGCCAGAGAGGGCAAACTGGCAGTTAGAGAAGAGGACTAAGCCTGGATGAATTAGGAGTGGCCGGTGAGGCGACAATGGGGGATGCCATAGGAGCCCTCCTTGGTGAGGGTACAGACGAGGGCAGACTTATCGCAGGAGGAGACGATCATGTCCAAGTTGTCGATGGGGGCAGCGATGGAAAAGAAAGGGAAAGGGGAGAATAAAAGAGGAGGGATAGGAAATCACATGACTTGGGCCAAATACATACAATATTTTGGAATAGAGATGATTTCAAAATATATATATGGTGCGTTTGGATATTAATATTGAAATGTGAAAAAAAATGTTAACCTGAAAATATTCAAGGTAATTTTTCCTGATTGGTGAAAACCTCTTTGGGAATCTGAAATTAATCATATTTTCAGCTTTCCTTATCAACCTAATTCCTGACTTTTTTCTCGCCAGTCTTATTCTCATTCGAACGAGAATCAACATTTTTACCCCTTTAAAATTTTTAAATTTATTCGTCAATGGCTTTTATCAGCTTAATCAGTATCTAAATAATTTTCAGTATTTTCACTCTCCTTTCAACCTGCAAATTTTCTTATTTTCAGTATACAACGCTCTCATAGTATTTTGGAACTGAGGGAGTATTCGGTAAATTTCCATTAATTCATTATTCACTGTTCACTGTTTACTTTTAGTGGTTCTGTTCACGATTCATTGTACATATTCACTCCAATCCGGCTACTTCCCTCTCGGAGCGCCTGAACTGTCAAGGCGACAGCAAGCTCGGCTTGCCGCCGCCGGGCTGCGCAGCCTAGAGGTGGGCCTTCACTGCAACGGTTGCAATCGCGACACCGCCGCCCGACTGGCCCCGCCGCCTCCTTTTTCCCTTCTGTCGCCATGGCTCCTAGCGGCTAGAGTGGAAGCGGCCTTTGACGCTGAGCTTGCCGCCAAGGAGCTGCCTTTTAGGGCGGCATGGGGCTTCGCCGGAAGCAGTAGCCATCCGGCCGCTGCTGCGGCTTGCTCGGCCTTTTGCAGTCCCTTGGCCCTCCTGGTAGGGTTCCGCCACCGCCTTACGGCTACTGAGCCGCCTCCACCTTCTCTTCCCTTTTCTCTTCTTCTTTTCTCTTCTTCTTCTTTCTCTTTTCTCCGTCGTGCTGCTCTGCAGCAGCACAACCAGTCGGCCAATGCTACCAGGATCGGCCTCCACCGAGGGCCTCCAAGTCGGGGTCGTCCATCCTCCACTGCTGCTGTTGCTTCTCCATTCCATGCCGATGACATCATCCAAGCGGCCCAGTACACACACAGGTCAGAGCCTTTTGCTCCGCCACTCCGCGCCACCCACTGGGTTGGGAAGTCCCCGCTGGTTAAATGCCGTGATTCTAAAACCGGACCACCTACTTGTTTGCAAAAGCCGTTTGAACAGGTGCCGGCATCCAGGTCAGATATATTGTTTTTACGAAAGAAAAAAACTAACCTAAGAAAACATGTAGCAATTTGTTTCAAATTCTAAGCAAAGCCTTTCGGTCTGGAGTAGATTTTCAGGCGGACTGAATCAAGGAATACTTGAATGTCATTTGGATTGACTAATTTTCGTAACTTAGAAATAACTCTCTTGACAGTGCTCACGTTCTTTTGATAACAATAATCAAAAGGATATTAGGATATGCGAGATAATTCAGAGTCTAGGCTGCTAGATCATGTAAATGCGAGATAATTCAGAGTCTAGGCTGCTAGATCATGTATTCTCAATATCCTGAATACCATATTCCCTAATTTTTTCCACTAATATTCCAAACCAATCTATTCCATATTTATGGTTCTACAAACTACAGCTGTATATTCCACTCTCTTTATTTCCTAGTCATTAGAAGTACAGTACGTCCTTGCTAAAGAAAAGTACAGAAGAAACAAGGATGAATTTCTTTATTCCACCAAGTTGCTTGCAGATTCAGGGGTACCTTTGTTTTGCCATGAAATTGTCACGCCAACACATAAGCGTCTGGTAGTAATGAGAAGTAGTACAAACAGCTTCTATGTTGTTATTTTCCAAGTGCTCCATGCTGCAGTATTCAAACAGCTTCTATGTTGAGAAGTAGTACAAAAATAAAAATAGAGAAATTACAACAAATTAAATGTAAAGAGAAGAGGATTTCAAAACAAAGGTTGACGAGAGTCTGGAATTTCATGCTTGCTTTGAACTATGGCCTAGAGTTTCATTGAAACAGTGCAAACACTGAGAAGAAAAGCCAGTAACTTATCAGAAAACCTTCAACGTGCAGTTTAAGAAAAGGGCCTTACTTTTTCAATGAGAAGAGAAATTTTGTACAGTTGTCAAGTCTTCAGTTTCATTCTGTGGAAACATCCATCACCTGAGTTAGATTCTATGGCAGCAGGAATATGAGACAGTTGTAAGTTTACTGAAATCATGCCATCTAAGTTCAACCTCGCACAAACCTTAAATATTGCACATGAATACGTCATTGTTTCATCCAAAAACATAGAGAAGAGATCGTTGCTCTAGACTCATAGCAAGAGAAAATCACTCAATTACATTGCAGTGTTGCTATATGATGAAAATGGAGAACTGAAAAGATCTCGTAAAAAATCAAGAGTTAGAATTCTGATATGTTTGAGTACATGTGAAGCTAACCAGATCATAGTGGCGGGAAATGTTTCGACGAGCTTGTGTTATACTCCCTCCGTTCCAAATTACTATGTATATTTGGAAATATTCATTTTCCAAAATATTATGTACATTTTGCCAAATTATGTGACTTCCTCTTTTCAAAATTGAGAGAGACTTGGAAGGATTGACTTGAATTTAGTTCGTGAACGAGCATATGAGTTGGACGGGATATGAGGGAGAAGAAGTCATGTGATTTCCTTGCGGGTTTCATGGTTAAATAAAAATAAGAATTTTTTCAAATGTACTTAGTATTTTGGAACGGAGGGATTAGTATTTTTCCTCGAAATGTGCCAATAGAAATATTTGGCAGATGCTATCCCCGCAGTTAAGAACATTGGGGTCCACCAACCCCTGATAATCATCAGGTACAGGTAGATAATATTTCAGTCACTTAAAGTATCTTTGGTCAACAAGTAATTGTGAATTGCAAGGGGCTAGAAATGCCTGTAAATGAAGATCATAATACAAACATTTTATTCTTATGAAGGGTACCAGGGTGCTTAAGATCCATGTTGGCAATGAATAACTGCAAGAAATGGTACTTAATCATCCAGAAGAAGTAGCAAAAGTAGTGATATTTTACAACTTGTCACATTTGTAAAAGAGAATAACTAGAAAAGATGATTGTTGTCACCAAGAACAAATTAAGTAGACCTTCCTTGTCATCAACAAAAGAAAAATCACCATTGATGTGTCTGCCAGGCCTAAATCTGCCTGGCTCGCGACTTGTCAGTCAAGTTTCATTCTATTTAGAACATTATAGATGATTGTCAAAAAATGGGAGTCTATTATCTATTCATGCCTTCCAGTAAAAGGCAGGATGGTGGATTCTCAAAACAGATTTGAAGCAATTTTTCTTGTTGGCTTTATCAAAAGTAAACATAGTGCCTCCATCTTCTAACAGTCTGTATGATGGATATCATGCAATATTAGTTTAGCACATAACATTAAACACTATAACTTACCCAAAAAAAGAACATTAAACCAGTATTGCAGAAAACATTTATCTTCCCATGAAAAATATTATGTTGCATACTTTAATAGGTAGTTTTATTTTATCAAGAAAAACTCAAAATGCAAGCTTTACCTCCAGCCTGCAACATGTAATTCGAGGCCTTCCCAAGAACATTATTTGCTGCAATCATGCCAGCCTGCAACATGTAAATTATATTCTTTGCTTGTAACATGTTGGGGTTGCAAATATTTGTAAAATAAATTAAATATTTTGCTCTCCACTGATCAGAAAGGTCTTCCATCCATAATTACAAGCTTTGTCAATAATATTTTCACCTTCTCTTTATCATATTTGTAATCAGTTATTGTCACCTTATCTTCACCCACTTCAGTTATATCCTTCATAAACTGCAACTCTTGTTGTCCTTTTGGCCTTGATTTTGGATGCCTTATATAGCTTCCTACAATGATTACACTTGTTTTGTTTCACTCCAAGAACAACCACTCTCTTAAAACTTTTCCACACATCAGACTTTAGACTTTTAGTATCCTCATCAGTCTCATTTCTAACTTCATCGGTTGCATTTACTCTATCTGCATTTTGCTCTTGCACGTTTGCATGATCTGCATCCATTGGAGTCGGAGTTGGTTCTTGAGGAGTAGCAGATGTAGCATTACAAGAGATGTAGCATTACAAGAACCTGACCCTGAAGCCATACTCGATCCTGTACCAAACAATAGAGAGGTTAGAGATCAAAGAACACCAATTTATGTCAAATAAATGGATGGAAATGTAGGCATTCACGAAGCTGAATAAAACTTATACATCAAAGGACCACGCCCATAGCTGACTAAATACTTATGCAGTAAGAGACTAAACCAAAAATATTAGTGTAACTTGATAATACATATTAAATCAATTTTTTTTTGCTTTCATTCCTCAGTATATTATAACGAATTTCTATACTAAAAATTCCTAGTTTCAATTTTGGCAAAATCACATAATTGCCATTAAAATCCAAATTGTTTATTAATATAAATCATGATGCTTTCTCACAATTATTTTCAGAAAAAGTAAGCAAACGAATGTAGCAGATCACATGAAAACAAAAGGAATCAGAAATAGAAACTTAATAGACATGCACCCTTTGTTCCATATTAATAGTCCCATATGCCCAATTGGACTATTAATACGGAGGTTAAACATGACACTATTAATTCACAAATGGAGAAGAGCATAAACTTAACATAATCATATATTCAGGCTTCAAAAGGTTGGAAAGGTTGGACAACAAATCAGCAAAACTTGCATTGTAATGCTCTACATATTGAAACTCATCAAGATCGAACACTCACAAACCAAAACACTAAAAAATAATCGAAGAAATTCATAAATAAATCCAAAGATAATACATGCATAGACAATCATTGCCACAAACATTATGGTAACAACAAACTTCCACTCCAATTCTATCAATAGAAAACGCTTCAAGACATTGAAAAGTATAAACAGCCTTATGGCATAAACCAACATCATTTATTGGCGGAAAAAAATAAGACATGAAATACAATAGTAGTTGGAATTCACAGATATTTGTAGACAAATAACATCAATCAAACTACCAACTAGAAGATATAAAGAAACTGCAACAAAACTGAAATTTTGACAAAGTACATAAGAGACCTGAAAGAAGAACATGCACCTAATGAATTAATTTAAAACCGATAAAAACGCAACCTTCAAGGTTTCTAATGTTCAGAAATATTCTATTAGGTTTCTAATTATCAGGTGTAGAATTATCAGTTGGGCTCTTGTTGTTGATAGTAATTGCCCTTTTCTAAATTCTTCTCCTGTGCAGGATTCTACACCAGCAGAAGAATTAAAATTAGATTTTCCACCTGTAAATCCATTACTTCTAGAAGTGGGAACAGGATTTATTGAATGGGAGCTTGAAGAGATTTCTGAGTTGCTATAAAATTATTTGATGCTTCGAAGTTTTCACATTAACTTTAATTTTGATGATGGAGGCCAACTGACTAGTAGCATTGGACATGGTAACTTCTGAGAACTGACAATAGGTTTGTATATCCCAACTGGTTGTGTTGTTTCTTATCTTAGCAGATATGTAAATGGTTATAGTTGCTTGTGAGTAATTCACTTGTTGAGCCTTTTTATCGTATTTTCATTTTCATTTTCATTATAAGTTGAACATGTGCCTAGTTCAATGTGATGAGATGCTAATGTTTGTTAGTAAACAGCACAAATAGATATGCACAATTTAAGTAGGCTGTGTTGTTTAGGCTAATGTCCTTCATTTTCTTGCAGGATTCACTTCATTCAAGAAAGGGATTTTGATTAGAGTATACTCGGTCTCCCTTCAAGCTTGCATCATATAGGCATTTAGGAATACAGGATTTTAAGTTAGGGAAACATTCTGGGATAAATATGTGAATGTCTGTGCATCTTTCATGAAGATTACCAAATCGAAGTCAGGGAGTAAATATAACCATTGAGGCTTACATTTTGATTTGTTTCTTTGAAGATAAGAATTTTATTTTGGTGCATGAGGACATTAGGGTGGATAATGTGGATAATATTTTGTTTTTCTTTTCATGAGAGTTTCGTAAGATTAAATATTATGCCCCCAAGTTCTAATCTAACATAAAAAAAACTCATTCATGACTACCCTATACCAGATTTCTACTGTTAGGAATCCGGTTGATTTATAGCTCCTGATATATTAATTTGTATTATGTTATTCTTGAAAAAGGATGATCTTTTCCTTAATGTCCTTCGTTAAAAATTTTGGTACTATGCCTCATGGCTCTTATATTGTGCTGAACGTTTCGATCTTAGTTTATGTGCTCGTGGTTGATTTTGTCTGCGTTTGACCATTCTTATCGACCAAGTATGTATTGATTTCATATGGAGTTCTTTTAGTCTTCTTGTAGTGATTTAGAACCAATATTGGTCAAGATGCTGGTATATACATTCCAAGAGAAAGTATGGAATTTTGACCGGGATGCTGTTCACAATTCAACCAGTGTATGTTATCAATGTGGCTGCTGCAATTATTGCTTTGTTGAAGGATGATGGAAGTACCAGGAGAAGGATTTATGAACTTGGTGGGCGAGAGGTCTTTACCATCCCGAATTGGTATGTATGCTTAATTTTCCACGTAATCATCAATGAGAGAAATTTCTGGTTATTTCTATGAGAGAGAAGTTCTTGCTTATTACATGATTACAATCGCATGGCTGAAAAGTGTTGTCCGCATATATGGAACTCAAAATATTTGGTTTTCTATTTTGTGTTCATGTCTAATATATAGCTGTTAATTGAGAAAATTAGGGAGAGATGGCGTAAGTATTTTGAGCGTTTATTGAATGAAAATTATAGTAATGAGATAAATTTTGAGTCTAGTCTTGTTAAAGAGATAACTTAGTTTAGGAGATTCTCCATAGAGGAGTTAAGAAAGATGAAGAAAGTCAAAGCTCTAGGGTTCGATAGAATTCCTATTAAAGTATGGAAGGCACTAGGAGGGGTTGGCTTATCTTGGTTGACTAGTTTGTTTAACAAGATTTGGAAGTCTAAGAGGATGCGAGAGGAGTGGAGGAGAAGCACCCTCATACCCTTGTATAAAAATAAAGGGGACATCCAAAGTTGTACAAACTATAGAGGTATAAAAGTTATGGGATATACTATGAAATTATGGGAAAGAGTAATAGAAAGACATTTGCAAAAAGTAACTAAAGTAACATAGAATCAATTTGGTTTCATGCTGGAGAGGTCAACAACGAAATCTATTTTTTTATTATGGCAGTTGGTAGAGAGGTACACTGATAGAAAACAAGACCTCTATATGGTCTTCATAGATTTGGAAAAAGCTTACGACAGAGTACCGAAAGAGCTCATTTGGAATGTTTTGAAAAAGAAGGGTGTCATTAAAGGTTACATAGATATCATTAAGGATATGTATGAAGAGGTTGTGACTAGTGTACGAACTATTGGGGAGGAAACTAAGAAGTTTCCGGTTATGGATGAGCTTACTAGATATTAAGGGGCTTCATTAAGGGTCAACCTTAAGTCTATATCTTTTCGTTTTAGTTATGGATGAGCTTACTAGACATTTACAAGATAAGGTATCTTGATGTATGCTTTTTACATATGATGTAGTTTTAATTTATGAAAGTAAAGTAGGTTTGAATGTGAAATTGGAAGTATAGAGGGAGCTCTAGAATCAAAATGTTTTAAAATAAGTAGGACTAAGACAAAGTGCATAGAATTTAATTTTAAGGAAGATAGAACTATAGATAGAACCTTAGTTGAAATAGATGGGCAAGAAGTGCTAAGGTGTGATCAATTCCGTTACTTAGGATCTATTATCCATAAAGAAGAGGATATTGATAGTGATGTGGTGGTGCATAGGATAAATGCGGGGTGGGTAAAGTGAAGGGCAGCCTCGGGAGTGTATGATAAACGAGTTTCAAAAAGGCTTAAAGGCAAGTTTTATAGAAGAGCCATTATGCCTGCAATACTCTATAGAGCGGAGTGCTGGGCACCAAAGAGGAGCCATATAGATAAGTTGAATGTAGCTAAAATGAGAATGTTAAGGTGGATGAGTGGGATAACTATGATAGATAGGATTAAAAATGAATATATTCGTGAAAGTTTAGGGGTAGCTCCTTTAGGGGAGAAACTGAAGGAATGTAGGTTGCGTTGGTATGGTCATATGCAAAGAAAACCAATAGATGCCCCTGTGAGAATATTAGAAGGGATGCATGTAAACAATGCTAAAAGAGGGAGAGAGAGACCTTAGAGAACTTGGATGGAGTTAATAAAAAAAATTGACTTAACTATCTCTTACAAAAGAGGTAGCCCAAAATAGGCTTGGATGGAAGAGTAAGATCCATGTCGCCGACCTCAAATAGTTAAAAAAAATGCGCTGCTTGATTATGATTATGTAAAGAGGGATAGGGATACCTAAGAGAACTTTGGATGGAGTTAATAAAAAGAATATGACTTCACTATAAGAGTTGACACCAAACTGGCTTGAATGTAGGAGTAAGATCCATGTCGCCGACCCCAAATAGTTGGGAAAATACACTACTTGATTATAATTTTGATTATGGTTATGATTATGTCTAATGTTTAGCTGGTTTAATTTCTATCATTGAATTAAGTTATAATATTGCATATGGGAAACCCTCGGGAGATGGTGAGAAATGATGTGACATCCCCAATAAAATTCTATGGTAAAGTCGTTACAGTTTCAGATGGGAAAAAACACTGGACTGGTGGTGAAAACATAGAAGTTGCTGCATATGATGTTCCAATACCTGGATATAAAACTAAAATAACTATTAACCTTCGGCTGTGTTCAACAAGAGTTCCGTCATGAGATTTTGATCTACAAAGCTTTCAATGCTGGAGAGCATTCTAAGGGATATGAAGCTCAGACAAGTGTTGAAAAGGTTCAAGAATATTTTGCATGTTTTGTATCAGGCTACTATATTTTTAATTTTGTTTTTAGACTTTATACTTTAGGAGATTTAATGTTGGATTATGTCCATATTTCTCAGCTTAATTTGTTACTTATTGTATCCTGGAGATGATTCACTAGAAGGAAAAACTCTGCGTCTGAAGCAGCAATACACTCTCTGCTCTGCTTCTCTTCAAGATATTATTTCTCGTTTTGAGAGGAGGTCCAGGACATCAGTTAACTGGAAAGAGTTCCCTGAAAAGGTTTCTGTACAGACGAATGATACTCATCCAACATTATGCATTCTAGAGCTGATGCGAATTCTGATTGATATTAAGGGGCTGAATTGGGAAGAAGCTTGGAGTATTAATCAAAGGTAGTTTTTAGATTTTTATCTCCATTTTATCTCAGTGTGCTTTCAAGTAGTCAATTTCATTAATAATCACTGTGCAGCTACTTATCGTTTTGTCAAAAGTTAGTGATCAACAAAACATTGCAATTCTAAAGTACTATTCTGACTGGTTTTTAATCGTGTTGCAGTAAATTTTAGTGCTTCTCATTTTACTGGTCCAGAACTAAAGCATATGCAGTATTTTTGTTTACATTTTAAAATCCATTAACGGCGGTCAAAAACCATCGCTATACGTTATTCTTAACAGCAAAAACTGTCGTCATAGTGTTGCTTTATTTTAAATATATTGGAAATCTTTAACGACAGATAGAATTTGTAGAAAAGGAAATCGTCGTAACAAATAGTTAATGGACGTTTACATCGGTTACAAAAATCTAGCGCTGAAGCTCTCTAGCAAGAGAACAAAACTGCAGCTATAACTCTTTCACAACAGAAAATATTCCGTCGTTAATAACCGTCATTGATTAGATATTTTCGACAGTGCTATTTTTCCGTCGAAAAGGGCATTACCAGCGCGACCTATATGTCGACAGGCATAATAGTGTCTGAATAAGTCCGTCGCTAAAAGTAAAACTGGTTTTTAGCGACAATTTTGCCGTCGCTAAAAGACAATTTTGTTCTAATGAGTTGTGACATAAGCATGTGACAACTTAACCATGGAACTGACTGGATACTTACTGACCAGGGAATTCATTGCAAAACATAAGCATGTGATAGCCATTAGAATGAACTTGAAAGGGATTAAGGCAAAGAGTCTGAAGCTCCTGACATCACCAGTCAACTGATTTAAGTGCTACAAGCAATTCTACTACAATTACAATTGGCCAAATGCCAAAAACAAAAATTCGAACATCCAACTTTCTGAACTAAGATTAAAAATCACTTCTTTCACATAATATCTAAAGCATTGTGGCTATGAGCCACTTATATGTCAAGATGGAAGTATTTTAAGTGAATTTGACATGTATTTTAACACCACCAGCTTCCCCTAGTTTGTAGATTGCAACAAATACCATTACATTTACCAAATATGAAAGAAAAACTTGAAAAATCAAAATCGACGCTCAAATGTGACTGATAATCAGGTCTTTCATGGTTTCTTCTAGCATGATGGCTCTAAATCACTCACTCTCACAAAACTGTTGAGAGTATATTTACTTGTAATTTTGTTTAAGTACTCAATTTTAAACTACCTTCAAGAGGAAGACTAATATTGTCTACTTAAACAAAGTAACAAGTAAATATACTCTAACATGGTATCTAGAGCGGAAGATACAACTTTTACAAGACTTCTGGCTCGATACCATGATAGAACCCTCTGAATAAATCTATATTTCTGAATAAAGAAGTGTATCTTTTATTCAAAACAGAAAATCTCCTGTGTCTGTGGATAGAAACCTGCAAAACTGAATACTTGAACAAAACTACAAGTAAAGAGAAACAACTCAGCCACTTTTAAATAGTGGTAGAGGTTGAGGTATTTTAAGTGTATTATTTATTAGTGCACTAAATAGTAAAGATTCACAACCCTGTACTCTGAAGAGAAATGGAACTGCATTTAATGCAATGGTTAATTGAAAGGAAATCCCATCAAGAATCTTACCTTTGGCACTTTTCCTACCAGTATTGACCAGATTTTCAGGAGTGAAACGTTTATTGTTTGGACCAGTTCATGGAATTTCCTCAACCCATGATGGGCACTCACAATGCTCTCCATTGTTGTCTGGTCGAAGGATGTATCAACGACCACCACCTGTGCACATTTGTCCCCCCCCCCCCCCCCCAGTGCCTTGCCCAAAGCAATTTCCCCGTTACATCGAGCATAATTGCTGGCATTGCATAGCCTATCCACTCCCTGAACATTGTCCATAAAAGAAGTCTTCATCAAGAATCCTGGAAACACCTTAGATCTAATACCAACATAATCTCAAATGCCATACAAAATTGACATTGTCAATACAATAGCTTAAGAGGGACAGAGGCATTCTTCTTGATGTTATATGATACCACCTGGCTCCTAAAAATGCAAATTTCAACTAAGGATTATAAATACTGCTCAGGACATTTGATCTTTTTTTAAAAACAACAACTAGGGTTCAATAGGATGACACTCTATTTACATAAAACTGGAAAAATGGAATCAGTAGGAGGGGCTAATCTAGTTGCCTCACTTACATCAGTTTACTACAGCCATTACACCACTGGTTTGAAGGATGCAGTTCTGTCTGTGGCTGAGTTCTTTAAGCATAAGGAGTTGGCTTTCACCTATGTCAAAACAGAAGTAATATGAGAAAACATCTTCAAGATCCAGAAAAGTTAGAGCTATTGACGGAGTGACTCAAGTGCATCAAAAACATGATTGGCTCTTCCTTCGGGATTCATGATCCACTCTTCTCTCTAAATGGCAGACAAAAAAGTTAGATACGAAGTAAGGCCCACATATATGCTTTGGTCATCTCATTTGGAAAAATGTTAAATGCATATTAATGTATAGTGTTTGGCAGGTTATAGAAGGAAAGGAATAGATAAGCTGATGATAGTGATTTGTTCTGATTACACTGGGATTTGTTACATTTAAGTAACCTGCAAGGGAGCATCCTCCTCATATGGTAAGAAAGTGGCAAAGTTGCATGTTTGATCTCCATCTGTGCTGGTTACTAACTGGGCATTGAACTGAGAGAGCTGCACCAAATCAATCTTATATGCCATGACAATGTTCCCATCTGAATAAGACTTCAACACACATTGTTAGGTGATCGAGTCAGATGTTATCCCCTTCAAGCTCTGCACCATACCCAGAAGCTGTAAATTTCCAAATGACAATGTTACCCTCAGGACACTTGGTTTATTGGCTAGCTTATGCCTTTTTTGTTCATACTGGCAGTGAGATTGGAGAGAATTCTTACCTCAAGTAATGAAGCTCAGTGACCAAAAGCAGAAAGGGACTAAAGGCATGGCTAGTTGACAAGTTACCAAAATAGTCCTACACTCCTACTTTTTTATTAATGGCAAAAAATATAAAGTAATTGATGCAGCCAGAGAATGTTCCTTGAATAAATAGTAAGGAGTGATCAAAATAATAACTGTGTAAATTGACAAGCCACCCTGTTTCAATAGGCAACCTGCTGATAAGCATAAAATATACATATTTATATGCCTTATTTACCTATATGCTAGTGTAGTTTTTGTGATAAAATATAAATAAAACGGGTTATTTGTGATTAGGGTAGTAATTCGGGATTATTAATTAATTTACTCTAATTAACTATTTTAGATGCATTAAAGAATTTAATGAATTATATTTTTATTATGCGTCTAATTTTAGTTTGGTTTTGTTATTGCAGGTTTAAAAATGCGAATTGCAGATCAGTAGCAGACGAGCGCATTAGACGTGTTTTGAAATGCCAAAGTGACCCAAGAGCTGATATCACGCGTATTGAAGAATCTGAACCATTGATGAGCTACTTAAGAGAAGACAGACGCGAAATTAAAATACAGACGTGCAGATTCGATTCGGCGGTGGAGATCGTTACGACGGGTTTTATTTGATTGAAAAAAAAAAGTAAAACAACCCGAGCCATCGGCTCGGGTGGTCCAGACGAAGGAAAACAGCGCTCGAGCTTCTGCTCGAGCGCCGGTATGACAGAGGCGGGCCGGCAGAGTGTCGGCAGGACATGGGGCTCTGGTTTCACGGCGAGCTTGACGACCGAGGCTGGGCGACGACCGGAGCTGGAGATGATCGACAAGAGATTGCTGGGCGGCGCTTGTGCTGGGTCAGGAACTCGACGGCAGCGGCAAGGTAAGGCGGAAATCGAAGCGCCGGCGATGAGAGATCGAAGCAGCGGCCTGAGCTTGGCAGCGGAGCAGGACGGTAGCAATGGCAGTCGTGGCGGAGTAGGAATTTGAGGGGAAATCGCGCTCGAATTGGGAACTGAAATCGATTTGGGACTCTTTAAAAAACAGAGTCGTGCTTGACTGTGACGGCGGATTTGGGTTTATCTAAATGAGAAATCGACGCGAAGAGGACTCTCTCTCGAAGCCTATAAATAGAGGAAGATCGGAGAGGAGAAAAAAAACCGGATTTTTGGCGAAAAAGGGAACTGCTGGACGCTCTGTTTTGAAAAAAACAGAGCCTTGTTTTTGAGATTTGGGTAGTGTTTTTCGTCGAGAATTGGCCGGAAAGCGAAGAGGAATTGAAGAGGAATCAAAGGAGAAGAAGAAAGGGAAGTTTTTGCGCTGTTTTTGATTCGGTGAACAGTGATTTCGAATTTGCTACAGTACTGTCAATATGGAGAAGACGACGAATAGTGCAGTGCTGTGAACAGTGATTTGCTACAGTACCCGTGAATAGTAAATTGTGAACAGTGTTCCTGCAACATTATTTTAAATGCAATTTCTTCCAAATTTAAATCTGATTTTTCTCTTGAATATGAATAGCTAAATCTTTTGTCGAAGCTAAAGATGATATTATTTGATTAGTATTTTTACATCTATAAAGAAATTTTTAATGCTTATTTGATTGAATGCGATGTTTTGGAAATAGTCATAATCTATACAATTATTTGATTTGTCGTTAACGTAAGGTACGACGAATGTTTATAATTCCCTGTGATTAGTAGACTATGCTTGTTAATGATAAACTTTTGATCGATATTTTTATGTTAATGAATATGATGAACATGAATGAAATATCTTCCGATTAGGTCAAATTATTATTTGAATTTAATTGCGTAATTAAATAGACGTAGAATATTAATTAAATAATTGATCCTTGAAGCTTTGATATCTCTCATCGATTATCTTTTCTATCTTTAATTAATTTTAATTGAATTTTTAATTGTCATTTTAATAGTTAGTTAAATTACAATCTCTCTACAAGATTTTCTGATAAGAATTTTAATTTGCTAAGCTAAGTAGTTTTAAATTAGTTAGGAATAATCCTACATCATTCCCTGTGGTTCGACCTCGGACTTATCGAGTATATATTACAATTTATCAACCTTCGCTTGGGTTAGATCACCTGCCCCTGTTTCAAACATCTTTTTTAGACATCCACCTAGCATTTATAGTAATTGATGCAGATGACAGACCAATCCAAACAGATCCGGTCATGAGACTTATTTTCTTTCCATCTACCTCTTAAACCATTCAAATTTCAAATCAATATACTATGCTCTTTCTTGCCAAAAGTTCGAACATATTTTTTTCTTTCATGTGATGAGATTCAATAATTTATCCACTAAAAAAGCCACAAATACAATAATACACATCAATTTTTTTATGCAAAATAAATTTGCCCACTAACCAAAGTCGAGACGTTAGCCTACGACCTAATTGAACAAATTAAACAAAAAGTTACCAAGCTACAAAATCATTGGCAATATATATTAAAAAACTTTAGTCAGCTCCATCCTTGTAGACCAATTTTAACAATCACCACCATCATTTATACCTGTATTATTCCAACCAACAACTGTGTAAATGGATAAAAATCCAAGAAAATTGAAGTTTGTAATGAATCTATCTTTATAAGGAATAAATAGTAGGCACAAACACTTAACTGGTGTATAAAAATAAGAAAACATTTAGTTGTTTCCATTAGATTCCTTTTTCACCTATAAAAAACAACAAGTTACCAATGTGGTATAAATTATTATTATTATTATTATTATTATTATTATTATGAGTGACAAAATGTAACTTATATCTAATAGTTACTATTATAAAATTCACTATCCGAATCCTCGATCGGCAGAGTAAACAGTTGTGAGTTTGAATCAAATTTGCCTTTGGCTACAATAAAATGATATTTTAGAAGCAATTCGTTAGTAATAATGCAAAAGATTATAAAATATTTAGAGAACTACCTTCATATTCATTGCGAAGCCAATTATGCACACAAATCAATGCTTCCACAGTCTCAAGTTTCAAGTTGCTTCTATAGTTGTCAATTAGTCGCCCTCTTGTGCTAAATGCCTCATATGCAATAGTAGTAAAAATATAAATTTTTAATATGTCGCAAGTCATTTTTGCTAGAACAGGATACTTAGCGCCACATTTACTTCCATTAAGACAAAATGTCAAACTCTTTTGCCACATACTCACTAAATGGTACAACCCCTTCCTCCAAATATAATTCCAACTCATTTTTTTAGGCTGACTTAATGAACTTTCCCAATAAGATTGCTAAGACTTTTAAGCCTAACATTTTTCCCACTAGAAGTAGAACCTAAAAAGCAAGACCCATTGACAATAGTGCTTGCACCCACTTTATATTCATCATATAAACCAAATAAATTAGTCATTACCTCTTCAATCTTTCTCATTCAATTATCAAACAATCTTGAAAAATAATATATCATCGACATTAACTTAATCCTAGGATCCATAATCGATGTCATTGCCAAAATAATGAATGTATCATACTAATATTTGTCATATTTATCCATCATATTAACAACCAAGAAGATTGTTAACTATTATTACTAGAAAGACATTCGTTTAAACTCATTTTTAGCTCACGTGATGTTAAAAAGAAGAATTTGATGTTGGATATTTTGTCTCATGCCATAACTTAGTTAATTCAAAGAAAGGTGTCAAATTTTCGAAGTTTAGACAATGTTCGTTTTACTATAATTAGGTCATATTGCACTATAAGATTCAGAATATGAGCACAACTCCTCACACATAAATAATCCCCATTTGCTGGAATTTCACCACTAGCTTTAAGGATAGATCTAAGGTCCCTTTCCCCGACAATATTTGCTCTTGCAGTGTCTAATACAACACTGGATATTTTTCTGCCAATCTTCCATTCAAGCAACTTCTTGTAAATGATGGAATAAATATCAGCTCAAGTGTGTGACCCATCAACCTAACTAAAGTTTAAAATTCTCTTTTGTAATATCCAATTATAATCAATAAAGTGATAGGTTATACTCATAGGAGATGTTCTGAACTGATTTCCTCATATCACTAGTGATAATAATCATACCTTCATTTGTTTCTAACATATCTTGAATTTTCCCTTAAATTCCCATGCAATCATTAATAATTAATTTTCACTTGACCATAACAAACTATGACTGTAAATTTTTCACAAATTTCCTAAACCTGACATAATCCACAACTAAAAAAAGGTATTCATGAAGGATTATTGCCTCAGCAAAATCCTTCATGCTCTTCTCTTGATTAAATTTAAACATTTCCACATAGCACTTCCATATCCTTGTTCATACCCATTTTCAAAATTTGTAGTTTAATATCACCTCCTTTATCTAGTCTAAACTTGGTCCATACATTACGTATATATACTTAATTCTTAGTATATTTCACAAGATGACATAAAATGCTAAACATTTCTGATTTTATCAGGTAGTTATAAATTTTTTTTATGGCCGTTCCACTAATGAAGTGGACGGTTAAAATTAACCATATAATTAATCAACGAGTAATTGACCTAATCATTATCATTTAACGCAGAACAGTTATGATGCGGGTGGCGGCTGTTAGCCTATGCATGAGTTGTCCACTGCCTTGAGCAACTCTAGCAAAAAGGCAAAGAAAAAGATGTGCAAGAACAACACAAATTGTGGAGACAAAGGAGAACAAAACATAGGTTGAAACAGATTTGAACATGCAAATATTTATTCATCAGTGTCTAATCATTTAGTAGCAGCCGCAGGGTAAATTCTGCCCCTTCTCATTCACTTCACATTCCTGAGACTTGTCATAATTCCGGTGATTTTCATGGATGACAGTCCATTTCCTTTAATATTCATCTGGCGGCAAGCTCTGGTTTCCGCCATAGACTCCACCGAACCCATCGTCGTCCGATCGAGTGGCATAACCCTCCCCGAAGGAACCAGACATAACATCCCCGGTTTTCTCCGGCGTTATGCACCATTTTATCCTCTTGCTCTGCCTCCGCCGATTGGCACTTAACTTGTTGTAGTCTCACGGAGATGGCGCCACCGCGGTGAGCTAATGAGGAAGGGAAGCGGGGTGGGAGAAATGGCTGGGGACAGGAGCGAACAAGACGATAGGCGTTAACCATCACTATTCTAACATTTGTGCTTCAAATAAGGCAAAAATGCTTAGGGATGATCGTGGACAGCTATGTCCGCTAAGTCGTCTGTGTCCGTGTCCGAGGTGTCTGTGATTATATCCGAGCCGTTTAAAACTGTATGTAAAAATTAAACACGGACACAGCCACAGGTCATCGGACAAACCACTGGAGGCAAAGGCCAAGCAGCTGTGTCCGTGTTAAGACTGTAAGATATTTTAATATCTCACGTAATGCGGCTATGTGCCACGTAATTGGGCCAATATGAAAAGATAATGTTTCTGATATATACGTTGATGTAATGTGTAATTAAGAGTAGGTATCCTGGAAAGTTACAGTCCCATCAGAATAAGGATAAACACATATATAGTCCTATCAGGAACTGATCCTTTTTTTGCCTATAAGAGAATTACAGAGGTTTAATTTTCATAAAGTTAAGTATTTTCTGTAGAACAAAAAAGGCTGAAAGAGAGAAACTGGTTTCTTCATTGAAATTTAGATTTCTTCTAATATGGATCAAGGTATGTTTTATATCTAAAAGGTTTATAATATGTTATCGTATTATGAGATTGAAATTTTGTGATTATGATGATTTATTATGATGTACAAATAAATCCTAACACAGACCAGTTGAGGCGAAGGTCAAGCAGCGGCAACTATAGTTGAGATCGCTAGTGGAAGTAGAAGGAAAACAAAATAATTAACATATAATCCGGAGGAAATAAAATAATGACAATATTTTGCTTCTTCTGCATCAAGGCCCAAAAGAATTGTCTATGTCTGGATGAATTTTTTTTTTAAAGGAGCGGGTCAAACCTCTCATCCATTCACCCACCATTGCAATGGCGGACCTGTGTTGGGACAGTGGGTGGCCACAGCTACCCCGCTGTTTTGGAAAAAAATTTGAAACCCTTTTTTATTCTATTGGTCTATGAGGTTGGACCAATATAAGCCTGCTCACTGCCGACGAGGGGAAGGAGGAGGGAGGCAGGGCCGGTGAGTAGGCAGATGCGGTGGAGGGAAGGCCAGGACGGAGAGAGAGGGGTAGTTGTCCGTGACAGACGGACACGGGCACGGCCAACATTATGGTGGATAATTTATAACGGACAAAGACATGGACAGTCTCTGTCCATCCCTAAAACTGCTCCCCTTCTGCTGAAAGAGCGGAGTGAACTGATCTGGTCCGAACTGGGAAGGAGTCATTGTATCTGCAATGCATGCATGCAGGGGCGGAGCTAGGAATTTCGATGAGATGGGGCATACAATTTCCTCAAAATTTGCAAAATAAATGATGAAAATAAAATATAATAAAATATATCATTTTAACTAAGACAAAATATGTATTAAAATATGATTACATACATGTATTTTTTTAATCAAGACATACTATGAAAATAAAATGTCTACAATATCTTACACATCTACAACGATTTGCCATTTTTTGGAAGTGTTAGATAACAACTTCATTTTCAAGCTCATTAAACACAACTTTTTCAAATAGGTGTAACTAGACACATCAACTTTATTTTATTGCTTATTTAAAGTCTAAATTTACCTTACTAAAGCATCAGAAGAGTAGTCATGAAAGGACAATTTTTGTGGGTCAACAAGAGAATAAGAAAAAATAGGAATTGGAGAGGGCAATTTAATTAGATAAATACTTTTTAAAATAGAAGTAGTAATATACTATATTAATGAGATTAATGGGAAGGTCAGCTGGGGCAATTGCATGCATGGCTCTATGTGGTGGTCACTAATAAGACAGTCCATCAACGACTTCACACGTCGCAGTCAGTATTGAGAAGCCTTTGTGCCAAATAGCAATGCTAAATTATGTCAACCAACGGGTTGCTAGTGTGATGTCTTTGGGTAGTGCCCCTAGAAGCAAAGGTCCTGAGTTTGAACCCCCACTTCGTTGGCTACCTACCTGATCATATTCCCGATTTAACTATCGTATATATTATGTGGGTCGTATGCATACCCGAGAGGATTGGCGGCGAGTTATGGTACTCTAAGTGGTCAGTTGCACTGTCCCTTCCAAAGGGGTTCTAAGAACTCGAACACCCCTTGTTATAAAAAAATTTAAATTATGTCAGAGATACTCACCACGTGATTGTATAAGCCATGCTCCCATGTAAAAGCAAACTGGTTCTCATTGTTACCAGCTTCATGATGGAAGATGGCTATATTAATATTTCATGTGCAACCATCATGTCATGAAGCCAATCTACATATTTAAAAAGGTGTATGATGAATATGATGATGTTGAATCTTCTTATCATTATCCCCTCCTCGGAGAGTTGCGTCAGGAAGGGGATCCGGCGTAAAAATTTGCCACTATGTTTCTTTGTATGGATTTTGTACCATTTTGATTCTGATAAGAGTCAAATGTGGTATATAATCCATGTCGCCGACCTCAGATAGCTGGGATAAGGCGTATGATGATGATGATGATGAGACTCACCACGTCTTATGTGGGAGATTTTTCCATATTACATGGCCAATGAGCACGGACTGCCATATTACCTAATTTTTTTTGGGCTCATACTATACAATCTGGATTTGGGACTTGGTCTTCCTATTTTGCCCTCCCACCCTAAACCTTAAACCCTAACCCTAAAATATATTTTACCCTCCCTAAGTTACGCCCCATTTTGCGTCGAAAAGTACTTGTGGCCAAGTGGCAAACTACTCTTTGCAAATTCGTCATTCCTACAAGGAGATTTCTCAAAGAATTATCCTCATAAGGAGTAATGTAGAAGAATAAAAAAAAAGATAAGAAATGAAGCGGAATAATTACCGCTTCATCACATGCTCTCTCTTTCTAAATTTATCATCCCCATTAAAAATTGTGTAATAAAATTTTGGGATATGCTCATAGAGATAAATAAGAGAAAAAATAAAAAACAACATAAAAAGAATGGATGAAAATGAATAAAAAATGAGAGAGATATGGCTTGCTGAAGTTTGCCCTCAAATCGTGTCATCGATGACACAATTTGAGGGCAAACTTCAATGAGAGATATCTTCCTTATTTCTTATCTTTTTTGCCAATTCTTTTTGCATTCTTCTTTATTTTTTTCTCCTCTTTCTTCTCATGATGATATCTTAAGGATATTCAAACACCACCTAGTATGGATGATCAATTTCAAAAGAAAAAGAAGAAAAAAATGAAGTGAAATAATAGCGATTTCACCACATGCTCCTTCTTTGTAAATTTATCATCCCCACTAAAAGTTTAATAAAATTTTGGGATATCTTCATAGGAAGAAAGAAAAGAAAAAATAAAGAACACAAAAAAAAGTGAGCGAAAACGGATAAGAAATGAATGAGATACGACTCGTTGAAGTTTGCCCTCAAATTGTATCATCGATGACACAATTTGCCATAAAACATATCATCGTGTACATGATATACACAAAATATATACTATTTTATATTCCTTTATATATATTTGCTAGTGTGCTTTTCTAGTTAAAATAAGGATAATAAGAGGTTAATAGTGTTAAGCTAGTAATTAGGTGTTTAATAATTAATATGTGCTTAATTGAATAATTTAGATGCATTAATTCTATTTAATATACTTATATTTTATTATGCGTCTAATTTGGATTAAATTTTATTTATATAGGTTTCAAAACTGCATGTTGCGGAACAATTGAAAGGGGGGTTTAAAGTTCCAAATTATTTAAAAAATTAAAATAAAGTGAAGAAAAGATCTAGACCGTTGTTTTGCATCCAAAGATATGACGAGTGTTGTTTTAAAGAAAAGAGTCATCCAGATGAGATCGGATAGACGGGAATGAGAAGACATGTGTTTAACTTAAACAAAAATATAAAAAAAGGATAGAATAGCCCGAGCATTGGGATCGGGCGTTCGAAGGAAATGAAACAGAACATTCCGAGCTTAGCTCGGGCCGCTCGAGAGAAGGAGAAGACCAAGCGCCTTGCACTCGGTCTGGGCGGAGAAGAAGGGGAGCCATCTATAAGAGGAGAAGCGGAGTCGGAGTTTTGCTACAGTAAAAAATCAGACATACCGAGTGGAGAAGAAGATAAACAGTGCTATGAACAATGGATGAACAGTACCAATGAACAATGTTTGGCAGGTGTTCCAGATTTCAACTTTTTACACGCCGCCAATATATAAATAGAAAACAGAGTTCTTTCTCTTTCTTCTCTATGTCTAGCTAATTTTCATACCAAGGCTTTGATGAAGCTCTAATTAAATTGATTCTATCTCTCCTGATCTTATTTTTATTTTATTTTGATATATAATTTTCATTTCATAAATTAATTTTAGTTTCAATTTTTATATAGTTTCTATGATCGAGAGAGATAGTTTTTGTTGATAACTGCTTTAATTGTTTAAGTGTGTACGTCTGAGAGGGGTCTGCATGATTATTTTGAGTGTGTGTTTGAGAGGAGCATGTTCATTACATCAACTACAATTTCATTAAAGTGAGAGGAGATAGAATTGATTACAATTGTAGTATTTTTTTATTACAATTTATTTGATAACTTAATTATTTTAGTTAAGTTATAATCAAATTACTCTGTCGAATTAGTTAAATAAAATTTAGAATTAGGCTGAACTAAAAATCCAAGTCTAATGTGGGATCGACCTCGTAGCCACTATCTGCTTAGATTCGTGCATTTGGAAGTAAATAAATTAAAATTCACATTAGTATGTGATAGTCGTGTACACAATGACAGGATGGTCATTGATGGCAAAATTTAACGAGTCATATCTCTCTTATTTCTTTTCTATTTTTGCACATTCTTCTTGTGTTCTTCTTTATTTTTTCTACTCTTCATTCTCATGATAATATCTTAAGGATCTACAGACACCTAGTGGGGATGAACAATTTCAAAGAAATAAGAAGCAACGAAGTGGAATAATAATGACTTTACCACATGTTCTTTCTTTAAAAATTCATCATCCGTACAAGAAGTTGTGTAATAAATTTTTATTATATCCATATAGAGATAAATAAGATAAAAAATAAAGAAGAACTTAAAAAGAATAAGCCAAAACGGATAAGAAATGATGGAGATGTGACTCGTTGAAGTTTATCATCAAATCGTGTCATCTTCCCACAAATCGTGTCCTCGTGTACACAATAGATTTTTTCTCTTCTTTATCCCTATGATGATATGCTAAAATTTTATTATACAACTTCTAGTGGGGATGATGAATTTGCAAAGAGGGAGCATGTAGTGAAGCCGCTATTATTCCGCTTTATTTCTTCTTCTTTTTTCTTTTAAAATTATTCATTCCCACTGGGTGGTATCTAAAGATCCTTAAGCTATCATCATGAGAAGAAAGATGAGAAAAAATAAAGAAGATTGAAAAAAATGGGCAAAACTGGATAAGAAATGAGGGAGATATAACTCGTTGAGATTTGCCTTCAGGGTTTAGGGTACATGATAGTGATACAATTTATGGCAAATCGTGTTGATGGCAAACTTCAACGAGTCATATCTCTATAATTTTTTATCCATTTTTGCCAATTCTTTTGTGTTCTTCTTTATTTTTTCTCTTCTTTCTCCCTATAAGAATATACCAAAATTTAATTACACAACTTCTAGTAGGATGATGAATTTGCAAAGAGAGAGCATGTGGTGAAGCTGCTATTATTCTGCTTCATTTCTTCTTCTTTTTTCTCTTGGAACTGTTTATCCCCACTAGGTGGTATCTCAACATCTTTATACTATCATCATAATAAGAAATAGGAGAAAAATAAACAAGAACAAAAAAATGAGCGAAAATAGATAAGAAATAAGGGAGATATTACTCGTTGAAGTTTGCTCTTAAATTGCCACAAATTATGTCATCGTGTACATGACTATTGTGTACACGGTCGACTATCATGTACATGGACACAACTATCATGTACATGATGGCATTGATGACAAAATTTAATGGCAAACTTCAACAAATCATATCTCCCTCAATTTTTATCTATTTTTTCCCCTTTTTTACATTCTTCTTTATTTTTTTCTTCTTTATCCCTATAATGATATCCTGAAATTTTATTGTACAACTTCTAGTATGGATGATGGGTTTACAAAGAGGGAGCATGGGGTGAAGCCGTTATTATTCCGCTTCACTTTTTCTTATTTTTTCTTTTGAAATTGTCCATCCCCTCTAGGTGGTATCTGAATATCTTTAAGCTATCATCATGAGAACAAAGATGAATAAAATAAAGAAAAAAATGGGAAAAATAGATAAGAAATAAAGGAGATATGACTTGTTGAAGTTTGCCATCAAATCGTGTCATCGATGACACGTTCGTGTCATGCACACGAGCACGACTATCGTGTACACGATAACACAATTTGAGGGCAAATTTCATTTAAGTCATATCTTCCTCATTTTTATCCATTTTTTCTCATTTTTTTACGTTGTTCTTTATTTTTTCTCCTGTTTCTCTCTATGGGGATATCCCAAAATTTTACTATACAACTTCTAGTAGGGATGATGAATTTAGAAAGTGTCACGCCCCAAATTTCAAAACCTCGAATAATGCGCGGAAGCACTAACTCATTTAAGGTCATGAGGCTGAAACCCGGGACGCGACCGAATACTCGATCACACCACTTTCTCATTCCAGAATGCTTAACTAATTTTCGTTATACAAGAATCTTAAATAATAAAACTACTTCGAGTTTAACTACGCTATTACAATAATTCAGTCTTAACAATCAGCAATCATAAATGCAATTCAGCACGCAGGCTGATTAGTTCTCCATGAACAAGAAATTAAAAACGATAAGTAAATCCACTGCTATCAACTTTCCACCATCGAGCTCCTTCGCACGTACCTTGTTAGTTCCTTTCCTCTTTGAGTCCTGCATCGAGAGATGCATGAGTATTTCGAAAAAAATACCCAGTAGGAGCCAAGAAAAACCCACAACATAATAATAATAAAGGAAATGCTGACAATATGGTATAAAGACATGTTTAGAAAGATCAGGTTGAGCAAATACGGAGTTCACTTACCTGGACTATAGTCATCATCAAAGACCATCAACGGTCGAGAATAAACAAACATTAACTCAGATCCCAAACGTACAGAGCATCGGGAGGAAATAATAATGAATACTAACTCCAAACATACAGAGTGTCGGAGATAACAATTTCTGCTCTCTGTTCAGTCCACTTCCCCTATGGACATCAATACCAGATCATCCTAGAGGTTCTACAGAGGAACCCGGCCATGCGTCTAGAGATGCTGGCCCCATCGGTGCTTACGGGCACAATGGGTTAAGACTGCAGACCTTCCGTAATATCATACAGTCTAAAGCGCACGTGTTGCCGTCATCGGCTGAACTACAGAGGTTCATATATATATCATCTGAGATCACAAAGGATCTAGCAATGGCTCGTGAGCATACTATGAATCCAACTAAGAGTGTTCATTAGAACTCCTAGTGGAGAAACAATTTACATAGAATTGAATCAATCTAGAAATATCAAGTGCTCTCTCATCTAGAGACTCAAACATCAATCTTCCAAAATATGACTCACCGAGGAGTAAAGTAACAATCTCATTGATACAATCTGAATTGACTCTCATAGGAGTGAGTACTCAAGAAATACAGTCTGAATTGACTCACATAGGAGTAACCAAAGAATTCTCAATGTTCAATCACAGGATGACTCAAGACTGAGACTCATCAGAAATAACTCATTAAACACCTTCACCATGCATAGCTCCAATCAAGACATCATCGATTCTGACAATATTGAGGATTATATGACGTTGGTATAAGATGGTAGGGTCTAGGAAACTAAACCCTAACCGAGAATCTAAGATTTCAAGTTCGACGCCAAAGATACTATATTGGTAGAACAATGCCCCACGAAGGAATGACTTGGTCTGACATGACTCACTCTCTGGATTGGATCAATTACTAGACATTACTAACTTCATCTCTCTGGATTTTATATAGTTACTACAGTTTATCATTAGGTATATCACATAGGTTTTAATATATGGTATAGTTTAAACAACCCGGAAATATACTGTTATCTGCACAACAGCTCCATTCTATGGCTCACCACCGTCTGCACAGAACATATTCTAGTCTGAAATTTTTATGATAGACAGCTACATGTCTCTAGTTTCTAACCCAATTGACGGCATAATTTTCTGAGTTTTTTACATTTAATTATAATTTTTCTATCACAGTCTGTTGGCACAAGGCTATGTCTGGCCGAGATCATTAATTATAAACTTACTTAATCAACACAGTCTATTACTCAATTAAACACTTATTAATGCATTCTAGACTTATTACATTATTCTCCTGGACATTTACTAACTCCCAATTGTTCTGTAATTAATTAGATTCTTAACTACATTATTAATCCCAAAACTAATTGTACATATTCATACGGTTTAGACATGTAGACTGTAATTTGGACTATTAATTCAGGACATACCCATACTAAATCATGAGATAATTAGGGTACAATAAATCTCAAACTCCAGTAACTCTTTTTCACAAAAATTGTTACTTTAATAATTAGTATCATAAGGTATGTATCATTATGCCAAAACAGTTTTGTACCAATACTTCCGTTTATCGGCTGATATGACCCAAAATAGACAATTAACGTGAGACAGGAAAACTGACGACCCAAAGCTAATCTTGGAGGCTGAAACATCTGAATACCAGTATGCATTAACCACAAGTTTCAAACTTTAAGGATTAATCACAGCATATGATTGAAATCTGGAATCCGGTATGACACCACATGATCATCGATGACATATAACAACGAAACTAAGGAAAGAAGACATCCATATAAGGATATACAATTGTACAACGTCCAACAGAATGTACTCATCTCGACCAAAGCAGCAAGCATATGGTGAGATCTAAGTGGAGCCATGCATGAGAAGTATTTCATTTATTAGGATCGGGTGCAATAGTCATCATGTTCAAAATAATAAATGGTAAACCATTGAATTGAACGACACCAATATCAAACGGATCATCATTCATATAGGTATTCACATCAGTGCTCAAGTATCATATTCATCACGAAATATCACAATTTATAGTATGGAATTGTGGGAAAAAGAACATCTACCTCGCAAGACAAAAAAATCCGATTTTTCTTTTACGCGAGTTGTCTCCTTCGAATCACTTCTCTTGCTTTCGCGATCCAAGCACTACAGCTCGCACTACCACCCCTTAGGTCACTGTAGAAGGCTGAAAGG
Source organism: Houttuynia cordata (assembly GCA_039654745.1). Classification (NCBI taxonomy): domain Eukaryota; kingdom Viridiplantae; phylum Streptophyta; class Magnoliopsida; order Piperales; family Saururaceae; genus Houttuynia; species Houttuynia cordata. Next base: position 49,874,599 of record CM077502.1, on the reverse strand, counting down.
AGAATGGACGAGACCCCCTTTGCTGGTTTGCACGTCTCTCAAAGTCTCAAAGGGATGGCGGTCTCTCACTTAGTGAGTTTAAATAGCAAGTGTCCTATTCTCCTAGGACACATTTCCACCGTCGATTTTCTCCTAATCCAAAGGCCACGAATGATCACCAAAAATAAGCCTTCCACTTGCCCAAGGCGTGCCCCCAAATTAACTCCTCATTTAGTTAGGATTTTCTTTAATTAAAGAGTTTCAAAACTCTAATTCGGTTACACATAATTAAGACAATTTTTCCCAATTTGGATTCAATATTCCACCATTGATTGCTACCTAATCTAAGGCCACGATCTACCCCAAATCAAGGCACGATCTCCCTCTTGAATGCCATCACTGCTTCTAGCAGTTTTCCAATTCCAATGGATGCCCAATTGCCTTGATCATCTCGTCCAAAATTGGCTAGTAAATCTTGGGTAACCTCTTTATTAAACTCTAATTGACTCTCCATACTAATTGACGTAACCTATCCCATTTAGTTAGGGGATTAAGTCAAATCAAGTAGTTACTTAAAATAGGATTTGTAACTTCCTAATTTAAAACCAATTTCACCATCTTCTCCCATCTCCATACGTGTCACTAATGAGTTTAGTAACTGCCAATTACCGCACTAATCAAGTCCAAAATTTCCTTCCTTCGGATTCCTTAAATTTCTAATTTAAAAGTCCCAATTCTAATCAAATTCAAACCTTTTCAAACTATCAATCATAATTCATCAAATTAAGAGAATTACCTGCTTACCTTGCATAAGATTTTCCCATTTTAATAAATAAAAAATTCCGATTATTACAGAAAGAGATAACATGTTGTGAAGTCAATATTATTCCGATTCATTCTTCTTCTTTTTTCGTTCTTCTATATTTCTCCCTACGAGGATATCTTAAATTCCTTGATAAACTTTCTTGTGGAGATGATATATTTACAAAGAGTAGTTCGCCACTTGGCTACATGTACTCCTCCGCGCAAAATGGTGCATGGCTCAGGGCTGGTAAACATGAAGTATTTTTGGGTTAAGGTTTAGGGTTTATGACGGAAGGAAAAAATAGAAAGATCAGGTCCCAAAACTAAGTTATATAGCATGAGCCTCAATTGCTAATTAATATGGAAAAATCTCCTTATTTGGTTGTGCATAGAATTGGGGGCCAATTGCAGCATGTTTTTTTCTGGCAGAAACCATTCAACATCTTTTCCTTAGTGCCCAGACATCAAACTCGATCCCTCTGGCAACAACTAACGGGCTCCATATCTCTTCAAATTTACCCCAATATTTGGTAAGCATTTCTATCCGTCTCTATAAAATCTGTCTGGATTTCTGCCCTCTTACGGGAGTCGTCGATCATCAGGATCGATGGCCTGCGTCCGCTCAGCAAAAAAAACTTTCCGTTGGTAAGTATTGTTTTTAGTCGAACACATGCGCAGCTGTCAATCTTGCGGATTGAAAATGTTCCCAACATTTGGTCATGCATTAAGCAAATGCAAATTTCCAGAAAGATAGCCCAACAGAAAGGTCCTTCATATGTCCACGTTGGCGGCCTGGGCCATTTGACACTACCGTATCAGACTCAAGCTTGAGAACTTCACTACTAGAGATGTATATTTCAGGATTATGAGACCTCTTTACGGGCCCTTACCTCAATTTCAGGCCTTCTCATCCTTGTCGAACTCAGGAAGGAAGCAGACAATGTTGATTGCCTGGCAGCCTCCCCCGGCAAGTTTGATTGCTATCAACTCGAATGCGCTTTCAGAAGCTCTCCTTCAGTGGCAAAAATTTAATTTAATTAAATAAACAGAAAAATAAAGAGATTGAAAATAAAGAGTAGAATTTTATTGTCAGAACCCAACGGGGTGTTAGTGTGAGGGAAAGGGCACTGCCTTGAGGCAGAGGCGCTATGTTTAAAACTACGGTAGCCGCCCTTCAAATTTAACGGGATACAATTCTCTAAGAGGTTACTTAGGTTAGTTGCCCTAACCCTTTTAGTCCGGTCAACCTAAGGACTTAGACAGCCCCTCGTTATAAAAAAATGATCGTGGATTGGAGTTTATTGCAGATATTAAATCTACAAGTGTCATTATTATGAATCAACTAATTTGAGCTAAAATTGACCTAATCAATAATAATTATTTTGGCTAAAAAATTCAACAACTAATTACTGTAGAGTTTAAACCCAGACACGAGGTAGATTTTGGAATAGTAGGTCTTTGTATGAGTTGACCACTGAAGTAAATGTAACTAAAAAAAATCAACTGTCAATTAAAAAAGGCCCAAGTGAAATCCAGATGAGAATAGTGGGCTTTAGACTTTGGATCTTGTGTCATAGATATCATAGTCATACAGCACTTCGCCACAAACTTTTTCTTTAATTTTTTGAACATTGTTAGCCCACGTACAGACCTTGTGCACATTCGGACATGTTCAGAGCTTGTGCAAAAGCGGCACTGTCAGATCATGTGAGGTCCATGCTGCATCATGCACACCGTCTTTCTCTCTCTCTCTCTCTCTCTTTCTCATTTGGAACACTATAGAGCTGTGCCCATTGGGACATGTTCATACTTCATACTATGAAATGTTTCTTTCATTTTTCTCATTTTACTTTTTGTTAATGCCTAGAACAATTTCACGTTAACGGACACTATGATTTTCTCCTCAGAAACCAAAAAATAAATCAAGTTTTACTATAACAAATAAGCAGTAATAGATCAACGAACACGACCAACATTACAAATCATATCTAGCCCGCAGTCTTCAACACGTCTCTTCATCCAAACCAAGATACTTTGCAGTGAGAGGTCGGAAAACGTCCCCGGCCTGGGCCTCCACCACCTCCAGCTGCCCCTTGAGCAGGTGCATGTACACCACCCAGTCCCCGTTCCCCCTCGCGCTCGGCATCGGCATCACGTACCCTGAGTCTCCCCCCCATGGGAAGTGGTACGAACCAAACGCCGGCCTCCCCCACCCGAACTCCACCTTCCCCACCGGAAACCTCATCCCCCCGGACACCACGAACGCCGGCCCCTCGTCCGCCCCCTTGCAGTATATCTTCGCTACCGCCGGCTCCGGCCTCCTCGTCTCCACCCAATCTATGAGCCCCATGAAGTGCTCCTTCGTGGTGGCGCTTCCCAAGAACTGCCGCACCGCGTCGGCCACCCAGCTCAGCGGCCGCGTCGCCAGATCCTCCGCCCTCTCGTCTGTAAATGGTATCGACAGCACGTTCCCGAAGTAGTTGGCCAGGGCCCCATCCTCAGCCAACCTCGTCCGCCCGTCGACCACCAATCCCATCTTACACCACTTTGACCCATCCGGGCAGGCCCGGGCCACGAGCTGCCAGATGAAGGCGCTGACGGCCTCGAGCTTTGTCCGACTCGACCCGCCCGCTGAGGCTCGTGCTTGGAGCTGTACTATGTCCTCGGCAGTTACGTAATAGATGCGACTGATGGCGCCCGGCTTGGGAGGACCCGGGGGCGGCAGGGAGGAGACGGGTACGTAGAGGTCTTGGATGGAGGGGTCGTGAGAGCCTGGGCGGCGGGGGCTGAGGAGGGATCGCCGGAAGGAGGGTTGAACGGTGAGGGACTTGGACCGGGCTGTCTCGGCCCATGCCACCAGGAACATGTTGGCGGAGTAAGCGTCGGCGATGCGGTGGTCGAAGGTGCAGCCCACCACTATGCCGCCACACCTCATCTCTGTCACCTGCAATTGCAAGTTGCAACACCATTAATGAAAAATAATTAATAACAACAAAAATTAAAATTTGCAAGATAAAAATAATATGCATTCAAATGAGTCTCTAAGTTCTAAGTAGCTGGATATGCTATTTGATATATAAAAATGGTTTCCTGAATTGTACGTATTTGCGCCACTTGGCGGGCATGCAGGGGTGAAGGTCTATGTTTGTTAAAATATTTAGAAGATGTGGTTAATAATGGGAATTTGTACCATAAATAAATGATGATTATGGGATTGACCACGTATCGGGGCAGAAAATTGAAGTTAAATTAATAATTCGAAGTGTGGATGCAGGCACGCAAATATGGACCAAAACTAAAGATGGTGGACGAAGTTATGAAAAGAATGAGCCAACAATGACAGAAAAAGAATATTCTAATCAAGGATTAATCAGTGCCATGACTTGCATATTCTTCCATATCCATACTTGGAATGAAATAAGTTACGTGCGTCTATGAAAAGAACCAAAAACTTTCCAGGAGAAAGCAAAGAAACGAGTTTAATCTGTAGGACTTGATGAAATTTAGATGATTTTTTTCGTACAACGAAATTTAGATCTCGACTTTGAGAGATTCTTACCTGGACGGAAAACACCCCGTCTTTCTTCGCCGGCACGAGCTTTCCTTCCACGGTATCGTCAGGATTGTACAGGTCGAGCTGGCTGAGCTTAACATCAGCATAAGCTTCGATGAAGTCTACCCCACGGTTGTTACACAGCACCTCCGGCTCCCCACAGGAGTTGGTGACAACCTCTCCCGAGAAAGCGTAGTAGGAGACGAGGACTTGGGCCAGAGACGACTTGAGGATGGAAATCATGGAGGAGAAGTTGAGTTGGTTATGGGTTTTGGGTTTTTTGTAACAGAAGAAAAGACCCACGCCGAGAGGTGGGAGAAGCAGATCCAGGTTGGATAGGGGCAGCCAGTGCTCTTGCAGTGGTAGCACTGCAGCTACAACTTCTCTTTTCTTGGTGGTCACACAAACATTACCGACAGGCGCCATTGTAGATTCTTAGAGAGAGAGGAGAGAGAGAAAGAGAGTTCTTGGCAGATTGGAAGGAGGGTGAGGGGTGATTTATATAGAATTGATGAGTTTTGATTACAAACTTGGGTTCAATGGTTTAGGAAGCTACGTCCATTTCTTTTTATAAAAATACTTCCATTTTGTTTGACCAATTCTCTAACTTTGCCCGGTTACTTGAAAGCTGCTCTTCCAGTTTTTGGGTTTTCCACGTTAACTAAGGCTTCCCTTGTGCCGAAGTAACTATACCAAGTGGTACCTGTTAAATTAACTAAATTTTTGGTTGGGGGTGGAGAAGCATATATAGAATTACTTATTTCATACGTCCAATATACATAACGTGTACTATGTGTCCTATTTGGTTTTCAAAAATGAACGAAGCTGGGATTTCATGCATGCTTTGCAATATGAGACCATAGTCACATACTCGTTTAATGAATCTGCATAAAAGAAAGAGATATGTTCCTTAGTTCTAATATACATTTGGCTGGTTGTATGTGGAGTTATTAGAAAAATTGTTTTTTGCTAATTTAACCATGGGAGAATTGTGATTGGGGGGCTGCACGCATTGTCTCTCTAGTTCATTCTTTGTATTGCCTCTGTTTTGTTCCTATTAAATTGAACAATTATGTAAAAAAAGTTACTCGAGAATTAATTCTTAATCTATGAGATAATAATTCTGTTGGCAGTTCAAGAATGCAAGCTTCCCAATCGAAATGACAAACCCTTTGTTGGACTGGGGCATGCCATGAAGCTCAAGCCAATAGTATTACCCAGCAATGCAACAAGAGAGAGTGACTGATCAAGCCAAGGTTGTCATAGAAAGAGAAGGATGCCTGGCGCATCCCATCATTTAACAGCCACTCGTCTTTTAAGATAAGACATTTCTTAACCCATGATTGGCTTGAACATCGATGTGCTCCAGCATTCTCTAGATATATCTTACTCCACTTGAATAAGCCTAAGAAACATTTAGCATGTGTATAATGAATAGTTGCCATTCGGACCTATCTTGCCTGACCAATTTTGTCACAAAAATCATGTTACTACCAAATAGATTTTGCCACATCAACAGAGGAAATGAAGAAAGATCTGAGCAGGAGAAATTATAACTTTGGGGCCGTTTAGGGCGTGATTAAAAGCAAACTACACTGTGGCATCTAACTTTTTTCCATATCCAGCTGAAACACCTCAGGACGTGTTTCAGCTAGATGTTGGAAAAATATGGATGCTACAGTGGATATCCAAAATCCACACTGGATGTTTTGGCTTTATCACGCCCTAAACAGCCCCTTTAAAAGATTCATGGTCCCCTCTTCACTTGTCCTTTGGTCTTGCATATAATGTGGTTAGGAAAACATTTTTCTTGAGGAACTAGCATTGGTAGCAGACTACGTCGACGTTTGGACTCTTCCTAGAAGGTCCATCAATACACAGATGACTTTTCTTCCTGGCGTCCGAAAACACGAAAAATAAGGTAGAAGGGAGAAAATTTCGTGTTTTTTTTGTCCGGGCCTTAGAATTCAATAAATTTAACTCAATTTCAGATGCAAATAGACTTCCTTGGACGGACGGAGGAAGTAGATTCTATCTCGTAGCATGATCCCCAAGATACTCTAACAACCTGCTCAAATCATCAAGGCACTATTTGCCAATGACTTAGTCCCAAATTGGGCGTCATCCAACCTAGTTTACAGCAAAGACTGTGTGGGGCCCTTTCAACCAGTTGCACTATTTTCAATGGTTGGTGGGAGTGTAACTTGCATCTAGCTAATTGTAATTAGATTTGCAAATGGTTAATTTAAGATGGAGGGATCCATGTTTCAGTGCAACGAAAAATTATCCAAATTCTACTAGACACCTGGTGCAGAGGTCCATTTGGATGTTCAAGCTATCATAAAGCATGCTAGATGTCAACATTTCAATGTCCAATTAATCTATCACTAGTGTATGTGTCAAAAACTGAATGGACTGCTCCACATGCCTCGTGATCCGTTCCACTGGATACTTTTTTCCAGAAACAGCCTAGAAAATAGCAAATACGTTCTGGCCTTTGGCCTTTGACCTTGACCGGTTTTCCCAGTCGAATGCATGCATTTACCATTTTACCTAGCCGTCATATATAGAAAATCCCCATTGTCAGTTTATTGGACTTCTCAAGTCTACTGCAAGTTGGTCTCATGGTGATCAAATGGACCCACAGTTGGCATTCCTTCCTGGCAGGAGGTCTATGCTATTTTCTGATTGTCAGCTTCGTTTATGATATTGGAATCAGAGCCTCGGAGTATTTTTAAGTGCAAAAGCTGGCTAGCCCAGAAGGCACGGTTCGTGCAACCTCTGAAACAGTGGTGGAATCGAACCATAAGCTCACAAACAAAGAGAAGGATATAATATACGGAGTATATAGCATGAAGCCATGAACCATGGCATTAGTTAGCATATACCAACAACGATAACAATACAGACTATATATAATACTCCCACCGTCCTAATATACCTACCACGTCTTAAAAAAAGTGGGCGGTGTTAAGAGTATCAAATTTACATGTTCTCATTTAGTCCAGTTCGACGCAATTCACGTGCATTTTTATTAGATGTATAATGTCAGTCTATCACAGTGCAATTATTAGGTAGTTGACAAAGAATCTCCTTTATATATATATATATATATAAAGGAGATTCTTCCGTCCTAAAATACCAACAACGATAACAATAACAATACAATGGGTAGTGTTAAGAGTATTATTAGGTGGTTGTTAAGAGCATTATTAGGTGGTTGTGAAAGTATTATTAGGTAGTTGCTAAGAGGATCAAATTTACATGTTCTCATTTAGTCCAGTTTCACACCTCGAAATGCGCGTGCATTTTATTAGATGTATAATGTCAGTCTAAAGCCATGAGAACGCCTAGTTTGTTCTCTGATTCTATCACAGTGCAATTATTAGGTAGTTGAGAAAGGATCTCCTTTGTACGTATATTTATTACGTATATACAATGACAAAATCTATCAAGGGAAAAGTTTAAATCTTCGTTCTCATTTAGCTTATATGAGGCCAGTTTAAGTCTTAACCATTGATCTGCTGGCTACAAACGACTTTAAAGAACTCACCTACTCATTGATTTGACAGGCTCACTTATTTACTGATTTGATACTTATCTTAGGATCAATATCTAACGACCCAAAAGATTGGCCTCATGCTCCTTATATATGAGAACGATCTCATGTAAACCGGCCTCATATATCTAAACAACTAAGCTATATCTTTTGTTGTATATCTCCTCTACACAACTTTTATTTGTTGAAATGTAACATTCAAGCCGCCTTAACCATATATATTGACTATGTTCTTAAATTTTGCGGAATGCAGTAAACCTCGTCACTTGTTTAGCAGTTTTGTGTTTCTATCCGCATTATAATTATATTTAGGAAAGGAGATAATCAAACTTTTTGACCTCTCCTCATAGTCGAGACTTGCCGTGACCTTCTAGCTAAGTGATACTTGTTCCTATTAGGCTTAATAAAACATAATTCTAGTTTGAAAGAAACATTTGCCTCCCATTAAGTGTCCCATTTCATATACTCCATCTGTCGGTGTAAACCACAGGTAAGAGCTAGCAGACTCTGTGAGTGGAAGAGGAGGTCTAGAATTCACTTGAGCCAGTGGATCTCATAATATGGGATGGGGGGAGTAATACTTCTCGTAGCAATTAGTGGACAGAGTAAAATTGGTTAGTAGATCCTTAATTATAAGTTTTCATACGGATCACATTTTGTCAAATGTGGACACTTCAAATGGGGCGTAGTATAGTTCTTAACTTGCTTTTGGTAAGCGTATGGGTAATTGCAGTCAACTCATGCAATTAACAGGAGTAATCCACCACCCTGTAGTTAATAGTAGGATGAATCAAACCATAAGTATCTCAATTTCTCACTCATAATTTGGCTTACTTCGGCTGACTACAAAAGGATCTCGAGTCATACACTCGGTGTCACTATCTCCTTTTCATTATAGTCCTGGTATCCTTTTCAAACCAAACGCCATACAAGACTAATCTAACAAGAGGCTAGTTCTATTCTTATTTGCTACCTTATCCTATTTTTATATAACTTACCTGGTTTCCATCGGTTTCATATGACATTTTCCTATTGGTTTTCATCGATCTTATGTGGCTATTACGACAAGTTAACTTCTTCCTCTCAAGCGGAAAAGCTCGTTGGTAGATGAGCTACCTAATTAATCTTAAATACTCCCTAGTTCCGTCCCATATAAGTGAGTTTTTGAAGATGAACTGTAGGTCAAATCCACCTCTTCCTTGGACATAAGTGCACTCAGGCGTATGACGGGACCACAACCACCTTTTTATTTTGAAATGTCACTCTAGCTGATATTTTAGGTTGATTATCTCTTCACAAAAAGGGTTCATCCATCCGAGTATGAATTTTGATACTCGATGTGTTTCCAATACTTAATATTATTTGTTTTAGAAATGTTCATGGGCGTAGCATTTAGCTGGCAGTTTTGGTTACTTTTCAGCCCAAAGCTACAAGCCAACTTTCTTTTCAAGCATTTTTAGAACGATAGACTACTCTGTTTCTTTTGTTCGGAAAATCAATTAACCGGATAAAAGGATAAAAGGATAAGATTATGCAGAAATTCCATTCCCAAGTTTGTATCAAAAAATTTTATTCCAACTTGACGACTTGTTGCGGTTGCCGGCTGCTCATTAACCTCAAAACTAAGGACAAAACCAGCCATGTTACTAGTATTATTTGTTTTAGAAATGTTCATGGGCGGGCTTTTTACATATTACCTGGCGCCAAGTATGGTTTTATCATATTACCTGGTTTTTCTCGTGACTTCTCATATGACCTGGAATCGGCACCTAGAGTACCGAAAATGCCCTTCTTTTAAGGTTTTTATGCATTTTGTATCCGAAATGCTTCATTCTTCCCAAAATTAACGATTTACAGGATCATCAAGTTGGGGAAGAAGATATTCCGGTAAAGATCCATCCATAATCGCAGTTCAAACCATCGCCGGCGCCGTCCAACCCGAAAAAAAAAATTTCATGCCAAAAAACTGTAAAAACAGCGGGAAAGACGAAAAAAAATCTATGATGAATGACTTTTGATGTAAGAGCAGTGGGAAAGCCCTCCCAACTACAAAAATTAAGATCTACATGTAAAGAAACACATATAAAGATCACCCATTGGTGTTCGACTACTCCTGGACATGAAATAAAAGGATAAAAATGGGCAAAAACGTGAAATACTCGTCGGCGGGCGACAAGTTCCATTTATATATCTTTCTGTGATACTAATGAGGTGGAAGAGGAGGAAAAATAAGGAAGAACGAAAAAAAAATGGGCAAAAACGGATAAAAAATGAGCAAGTTATGACATTTTGAAGATTGACATTTTGAAGATTGTCGACGACACGACTTGATTCAAGTTGTGTACTATGCAACACGACTTGGATTAATCCAAGTCGTGTTATATGCAACACGACTTGAATCTTGAATTCAAGTCGTGTTGCATAGTACACGACTTGAATCAAGTCGTGTCGTCGACAACACGATAAATGACAATCTTCAAAATGTCATAATTTGCTCATTTTTTATCCGTTTTTGCCCTTTTTTTTTCGTTCTTCCTTATTTTTCCTCCTCTTCCACCTCATTAGTATCACAGAAAGATATATAAATGGAACTTGTCGCTCGCCGACAAGTATTTCACGTTTTTGCCCATTTTTATCATTTCACTTTCTTCTTTCTTATTATTTTTTCTTTTTTTTCCATCCTATATCTTTCTATGATACTAATGAGGTGGAAGAGGAGGAAAAATAAGGAAGAACAAAAAAAAATGGGCAAAAACGGATGAAAAATGAGCAAGTTATGACATTTTGAAGATTGACATTTATCGTGTTGTCGACGACACGACTTGATTCAAGTCGTGTACTATGCAACACGACTTGAATCCAAGTCGTGTTATATGCAACACGACTTACGACTTAAATTTAAGTCGTGTTGCATATAACACAACTTGGATTCAAGTCGTGTTGCATAGTACACGACTTGAATCAAGTCGTATCGTCGACAATCTTCAAAATGTCAATCTTCAAAATGTCATAACTTGCTCATTTTTTATCCGTTTTTGCCCATTTTTTTTTCGTTCTTCCTTATTTTTCCTCCTCTTCCGCCTCATTAGTATCACAGAAAGATATATAAATGGAACTTGTCACTCGCCGACAAGTATTTCACGTTTTTGCCCATTTTTATCATTTCACTTTCTTCTTTCTTATTATTTTTTCTTCTTTTTCTATCCTATATCTTTCTATGATACTAATGAGGTGGAAGAGGAGGAAAAATAAGGAAGAACAAAAAAAATGGGCAAAAACGGATAAAAAATGAGCAAGTTATGACATTTTGAAGATTGTCGACGACACGACTTGATTCAAGTCGTGTACTATGCAACACGACTTGAATCCAAGTCGTGTTATATGCAACACGACTTGAATTTAAGTCGTGTTGTATATAACACGACTTGGATTCAAGTCGTGTTGCATAGTACACGACTTGAATCAAGTCGTGTCGTCGACAACACGATAAATGACAATCTTCAAAATGTCATAACTTGCTCATTTTTTATCCGTTTTTGCCCATTTTTTTTCGTTCTTCCTTATTTTTCATCCTCTTCCACCTCATTAGTATCACAGAAAGATATATAAATGGAACTTGTCGCCCGCCGACGATTATTTCACGTTTTTGCCCATTTTTATCCTTTTATTTCATGTCCAGGAGCAGTAGAACATCAATGGGTGATCTTTATATGTGTTTTTTTACATGTAGATCTTAATTTTTGTAGTTGGGAGGGCTTTCCCACTGCTCTTACATCAAAATCCATTCATCATAGATTTTTTTTCGTCTTTCCCGCTGTTTTTACAGTTTTTTGGCATGAAATTTTTTTTTTCGGGTTGGACGGCACCGGCGATGGTTTGAACTGCGATTATGGATGGATCTTTGCCGGAATATCTTCTTCCCCAACTTGATGATCCTGTAAATTGTTAATTTTGGGAAGAATGAAGCATTTCGGATACAAAATGCATAAAAACCTTAAAAGAAGGGCATTTTCGGTACTCTAGGTGCCGAATCCAGGTCATATGAGAAGTCACGAGAAAAACCAGGTAATATGATAAAAACATACTTGGCACCAGGTAATATGTAAAAAGCCCTCATGGGCGTAGCATTTAGCAGGCAGTATTTGGTTATTTTTCAGCCCAAAGCTACAAGTCACAACTTTCTTTTAAAGCATTTCTAGAACGACAGGCCTGTCCTCTGGACTACACTGTTTCTTTTGTCCGGAAAATCAATTAACAGGCCGATAAAAGGATCTTAAGATTATGCAGAAATTCCATTCCCAAATCTTATATCAAAATATTATATTCAAAGTTGACGACTTGTTGCGGTTGCCGGATGCTCATTGACCTCGAAACTAAGGACAAAACAGCAATGTATATTGGATAAATATAATCATTACTCCAGATGTTATACTATTTCTATATTATCGTGATTTCGACTATACACCAACTTTTTTTTATAGAGGGCGTTTAGCGTGACCGGGTTTAGGACCAGAGTGCAGGACCCCAGCCCACGTAGGCATGGGTCTACGATTCTGTCAACTCTATAGCTTCAAGGAAATTTCGACCATCACCAATTTGGCTGATACTGCTTGACATCGAACTAGTCCATCACCCCTGGTTCATTCATTCTATGGTTGTTAGTACCGAATAATTCAGCCTTGTTCAGAATTATTGACTCAACTTCTCACAAGTCACAACCCGATCAACATGCACTTGATTGGTGCACTCAGAGAGTGCTTTTCTACGGGCTAATGCTGAAAGTTCAAAACAAAGTAGTGCTTCAATAATTATCCAAGAAAAAAGTAGTCTCTCCGTTCTAAAATACTATGGTCATTTAAGAAAATTCTTATTTTTATTAGACCATGAAAACTACAAGAAAATCACATGACTCGTATGCTCATTCATGAACAAAGTTTTAATCAATCTTTCTAAGTCTCCTCCAATTTTAGAAAGAGGAAGTCACTTGATTTAGCAAAATATATACAATATTTTAGAATAATAATATTTTCAAATATATATATTATTTTGAAATGGAGGAGTAGTTGCCAACCACCTAATTTCTTTTTCCTTGTTCTCCTTATTTTACACTCCCTCCATCCGTTTTTTAAGGGCTTTTTTGCATATTACCTGGCGCCAACTATGATATTCTCATATTACCTGGATTTACTCGTGACTTCTCATATGACCTAGAATTGGCACCTAGAGTACCAAAAATACCCTTCTCTTACGTTTTCTATGCATTTTATACCCGAAATGCTTCATTCTTCCCAAAATTAGCGATTTACATAGAGTACCGAAAATACCCTTCTCTAATGTTTTCTATGCATTTTGTACCCGAAATGCTTCATTCTTCCCAAAATTAGCGATTTACAAGATCATCAAGTTGGGGAAGAAGACATTCCAGCAAAGATCCGTCCATAATCGAGGTTCAAACCATCGTCGGCGCCGTCCAACCCGAAAAAAAAAATTCATGCCGAAAAACTGTAAAAATAGCGGGAAAGATGAAAAAAATCTGTGATGAAGGGATTTTGATGTAAGAACAGCGGGAAAGCCCTCCCAACTACAAAAACTAAGATCTACATGTAAAGAAACACAAATAAAGATCACCCATTAGTGTTCGACCGCTCCTAGACATGAAATAAAAGGATAAAAATGGGCAAAAATGTGAAATACTCGTCGGCGAGAGATAAGTTCAATTTATATATCTTTCTGTGATCCTTATGAAGTAGAAGAGGAGGAAAAATAAAGAAGAACGCAAAAAATGGGCAAAAACGGATAAAAAATGAGCAAGTTATGACATTTTGAAAATTGGCATTTATCGTGTTGTCGACGATACGACTTGATTCCAAGTCATGTACTATGTGACACGACTTGAATCCAAGTCATGTACTATGTAACACGACTTGGATTAAGTCGTGTTACATAGTATACGACTTGATTCCAAGTCGTGTCACATAGTACACGACTTGGAATCAAGTCGTGTCGTCAACAATACGATAAATGGGCAATTTTTAAAATGGCATAACTTGCTCATTTTTTATCCATTTTTGCCCATTTTTTTTCGTTCTTCCTTATTTTTCCTCCTCTTCCACCTCAATAAGATATAGGATAGAAAAAGAATAAAAAATAAGAAGAAAGTGAAAACATTCTGACATTCGGAGCTTCGCCGCATCGCCCACGCAAAAAAAACTATTATCAAGAGATTTTGATGTAAGAGCAGCGGGGAAGCCCACCCAACTACTAAAATTGAGATTTACATGTAAAAAAACACATATAAAGGCGACCCATTAGTGCTTGAGCGCTCATGGACATCAAATAAAAAGATAAGAATGGGCGAAAGCGTAAAATACTTGTCAGCAAGTGACAAGTTCAATTTATATATCTTTCTGTGATACTAATGAGGTGGAAGAGGAGGAAAAATAAAGAAGAACGAAAAAAATGGGCAAAAACAGATAAAAAATGAGTAAGTTATGATATTTTGAAAATTGCTCATTTATGGTGTTGTCGACGACACGACTTGAGCATTTATCGTGTTGCATATAACACGATAAAATGACAATCTTCAAAATGTCATAACTCGCTCATTTTTCATCCGTTTTTACCCTTTTTTTTTTCTTCTTCCTCATTTTTCCTCCTCTTCTACCTCATTAGTATCACAAAAAGATATATAAATTGAACTTGTCGCTCGCTGACGAGTATTTTACACTTTTACCCATTTTTATCCTTTTACTTAATGTTCATGAGCGCTCGAGCACTAATAGGTGGCCTTTATATGTGTTTTTTTACATGTAGATCTCAATTTTAGTAGTTTGGTGGGCTTCCCCACTGCTCTTACATCAAAATCTCTTGATACTAGTTTTTTTTTTTTCGCGTGGGCGATGCGGCGAAGCTCCAGATGTCGAAATGCTTTCACTTTCTTCTTATTTTTTCTTCTTTTTCCATCCTAATATATCTTATTGAGGTAGAAGAGGAGGAAAAATAAGGAAGAACGAAAAAAAAAGACAAAAATGGATAAAAAATGAGTAAGTTATGATATTTTGAAAATTGCCTATTTATGGAGTTGTCGACGACACGACCTGAGCATTTATCGTGTTGCATATACACGACAAAATGACAATCTTCAAAATGTTATAACTCGCTCATTTTTCATCCATTTTTGCCCTTTTTTTTGTTCTTCCTCATTTTTCCTCCTCTTCCACCTCATTGGTATCACAGAAAGATATATAAATTGAACTTGTCGCTCGCCAACGAGTATTTTATGCTTTTGCCCATTTTTATCCTTTTATTTGATGTCCATGAGCGCTCGAGCACTAATGGGTGGCCTTTATATGTGTTTTTTTACATGTAGATCTCAATTTTAGTAGTTGGGTGGGCTTCCCCGCTGCTCTTACATCAAAATCTCTTGATAATAGTTTTTTTTTTTTGCGTGGGCGATGCAGCGAAGCTCCGGACGTCGGAATGCTTTCACTTTCTTCTTATTTTTTCTTCTTTTTCCATCCTAATATATCTTATTGAGGTAGAAGAGGAGGAAAAATAAGGAAGAACGAAAAAAATGGGCAAAAACGGATAAAAAATGAGCAAGTTATGACATTTTTAAAATTGTCCATTTATCGTGTACTATGTGACACAACTTGAATCCTAACACGACTTAGATTCAAGTCGTGTCACATAGTACACGACTTGGAATCAAGTCGTGTCGTCGACAACACGATAAATGTCAATTTTTAAAATATCATAACTTGCTCGTTTTTTATCCGTTTTTGCCCATTTTTTGCATTCTTCCTTATTTTTCCTCCTCTTCTACTTCATTAGGATCACAGAAAGATATATAAATTGAACTTGTCGCTCGCCGACGAGTATTTTACATTTTTGCCTATTTTTATCCTTTTATTTCATGTCCAGGAGCGGTTGAACACTAATGGGTGATCTTTATTTGTGTTTCTTTACATGTAGATCTTAATTTTTATAGTTGGGAGAGCTTTCCCGCTGCTCTTACATCAAAATCCCTTCATCACAGATTTTTTTTGTCTTTTCCGCTCTTTTTACAGTTTTTCGGCATGAAATTTTTTTTTTCAGGTTGGACGGCATCGGGGATAGTTTGAACCTCGATTATGGATGGATCTTTGTCAGAATGTCTTTTTTCCCAACTTGATGATCTTGTAAATCGCTAATTTTGGGAAGAATGAACAATTTCGGGTACAAAATACATAAAAAACGTAACAGAAGGGCATTTTTGGTACTCTAGGTGCCGATTCCAGGTCATATGAGAAGTCACAAGAAAAACCAGGTAATATGAGAATACCATAGTTGGTGCCAGGTAATATGTAAAAAGCCCTTTTTTTAACAGCTCCATCCCCCAAAAAAGACAGTACCATATTAGGTGCTCGATCTGACTCAAAGCGGATTTGATCCTCGTCCTGCCGGTATGGGAGCAGGGCTCTTAGTTGTGATTCCTACCATTCAATAAAAAGTACTACCTCCGTCTAATGAAGCTCGTTTATATTTGAAAAAAGATATGTCCAACAGTACATGGCTAGGTCTCTCAAGACCAAAAACACAAGGAGAGGGGTAGAAACCATTTTTTATACCGGATATAGAGTCCAATAAATTTCACTCACTTTGTAATGCAGACTAGCTTTATTGTACAGTGGGAGTAATATTGTTCCCCACTAAGCTATTAAAAGAGGACAGAGATAGTACAACGCAGGTAGTAAACGCGTTCACATCAACATAGCTAATCACTTTCCATCTCGTTTTTTTTTAATTTGGAATCACTTCCCATCTCTTGGATTAGTCGTGAGCCCTCATATATAAACATCGAGTTCCTTTTCAAAAGAAAACTAAATTAATAGTTTGTCTCTTGTTTTATAGACTTTAATTGTCATCATGAACTTAATTGAATACTTCAAAACAATTGGTGTCCTATTCCTCTAATTGTTAAGGAGACACTACCTCCTTCATCCGGACAGGCTATTTATTACACTGCCCATTGTAGGGCGATGGATATGGGGACCTCCAACTCTGTGGGCAAAAGTACAATGTCAACCAAGCTAAATAGACCAGCCATAGCAAGTTGTATCTAACCTAGTCAGCCGTATGATGCAAAATATTATTTTTGTCTCAAGCAAGCATTACATAAACGTATAATGGACGGTGCAGTAGCACATATTGTGTCGTCTCATTGGGGCACTACATGTGTCATTTGGACACCGGCTTTCTGGTTTCTATATTATGAATTCTAGACTATTAGCAGTTTGGCAATATCTGTATAAGAATTTAAAAATAACTTGCTATTCAATAACTTAATTTATCATGGTGTTAGGTGTGGACTTTGGAGTTCAGTCCATACAAAAGGAAACCATATTCTATAGATGCGTATTGTATCAAACACAATTCTAATGTGACTATCATTAGGACACTCAGATCAGTCTGAAGCATGCAGTGTATTGATTCGGCCATTCATGATTGAAATTTGGAAAAAGGATAGCATAAACAATTGACCATGATGCCCTCGTTTGAGCTGCTTCCAATATAAATCTGGTCAAGCTTCTGAGATGCTTAAAAAACTATACTATAAAAAGTGATTGTGTACATCTTTTTATCAAAGCATGCGGTGCTACAGAAAGGTAGAACTGTTTATGGCACTGTGACATCTATCAATCTCTACAAAAAGATATATGGCGTTTTCTCCTTTTTATTTAATTTGGGTATGATCTTTAAGTAAAATGTTTTCCTAACTAAAATATGTGACCAGGTTGCAGAACCGAAGGACAAGTGGAGGGGGGACTCAAGAATTTTAGGTAAAGTTGTAATTTCTTCTTCTATTCAGCCCTTTCTTCCTTCCCCTCTGTTGACGTGGTAAAGTCTGGGTGGTGGTCCACAAATTTTGGTCAAGCTAGACAGGTCCATCTTGAATGGGCGTGGAGGAACATGAAACTCGATTATCCATCAAATCCAAGGCCACTATGGAAAATCGTATTTATAAAACTTGGTCAATGCTAATTAACTAAAAAAACACTTGGTCAATGCCTCTGCAGTGACTGTGACTGTGTGTCTGCTTTAGTTGACTTAGGTGCTAAAATAGTAAAACGGAGATGGAGATGAGAAAAAAAGATGCTAGTTCGACAGTTCCTTCCTTAGTTTTGAATATTTATTGACATGATCCAACTAGGATAAGAGAAATATGAATAGAAGAGGTCAAAAAGCCGTGTAATCCCTTTCGCTAAAGGAAAGAAAATGTATTTAGTTTCGGAAAAAGTGTATTTTTCGTTATGCTAACAATCGCGACTTGTTCAATTCAAGGGTTGATCTCATGAAGGCCTCGTTGATGGAGTCCTATCAAGTGATTGGCTGGACCAAGAGTGTAGTGGACTGATTCATACGATATTAGCATTTAGCTCATGCAATCTCGCCAAAGGAGCTCATGAGGAAGCAAACTCCCTTGCAGAAAGAATAGCTATTGAACATCCTTCAAATTGGATTAGATTGAGCGCGTTCAGAAATGTAAATCACTTCTTTAGAAACCGCTATTTCGGAGAATATCCTCTTGAGGAAGTTTAGGAAAAAGTGTTTCCCTTGCAGTGTGATGGGACAATTAGGCCCTGTTTGGTTAGCACTTCTAGGAGTAGAAAATCAGGATTCTTTAGATGAATTTAGGTTTAAGAAATAAGGTGTTTGGTTGGCAAGAAGCCACTTCATTTGATGAATTTAGGTTATGGTGGCAGAAGGTATAATTTTCACAAAAAGACAAGGGCTTTTAATAACAAAAAATAGCATTATGATTGGAAATTGCATTTTTTTAATAAATAACCCTGTTGTTTTTTAGAAATTACGGTAAATGCCATCACATGATGTGAATGATTTCCCCAAAGGTTTAGAATCCAGCTTCTTTTATGGCAACCAAACGGAGCCTTAGTGAAAGTGAAAACGGCTTTACAAGAAGCCGCTTCTTTACCCAAACATGCCCTGACTCTCTTTTTTATATGTAAACTTCTTAAATTACCTGTGGTAGAACTTTGCTACAAATATTTTGTACATTTATTCAGTTCTTCCCATTGCAAAACCGCAGTGTTCTTCTCCTCAATATCACTAAGTCTGAAATCATATTTCGGTTAAACTTGCAACAAGAAGAATCTAGGTATGCATGCCAATCAAAGGATGTCATGATACAAAATTACTTTGCAATGGAAAAAATGACATAAAAATAAAAATAATGTCCAAGTGAAAACAGGTGGAAAAAAGTGCCAAAAAATTACAATAGGTAGGGCGGCACAAACTGTTTGGAATTATAAATAGTTGTGTTTGGAAAGGCACAAACTGTGCAAACTCCATTGCTCAGTATTTACAGGTGCACTCACTTTTAGGCATTGTTTGATATGAGGAGAGTGAGTAAAGGTAAGATCCAAAATATTGCACCTTTTTTTCTTTTTGATAGTAAAACATTACACTTATTTGGCATTCTTAAAATGATATTTCTTCAGCAGAAAAATAAAAAAGAAACTTCTGGTCGAACTTGGT